>JAOXYD010174848.1:0-23644 GCA_028565735.1 Pinacopodium congolense | reverse complement strand
TTTAACAATTAAACACTGAATTAGGGGTCATAATTCAACAAATTAACCATTAAAACTATATCAATTTGACCCCTAACACTTAGTATTACCAAAGCCAACCTTAGAGAACAAGTTAAGGCCATTACATTGAGAAGTGAACAGGAACTAGGGAATTTAGGATTAGAGAAGAAGAAGAAGGAAGTAAAAGAGAAGAATGAGGAAGAAGTGGTGGAAGTAGGAAAAGAAAGTAGAGAGTGAGGAGATAGAGAGACCACGTAGGCTATTTGCTAACCCTAGGCTATTTGCAATACCAAGTAGGCTATTCGCTAACCTTAGGGTTCTATTATATATCTTAGAGTAATCATCAAGAATGTGTTGGTTAATGTCAACACTTTTATTTTTTCAATTGTTTTCTTAGTGTTGGTTATGGAAGAGGATAATAAGGTGTTTATCATTTTAAGAAGACCAATCATGGCTACAGCCAGAACATTAATTGATGTACGTGGCAGTAAGTTGATTCTTTGACTTCAGAACGAAGAGACTTAATTTTATGTGTCTAAAGCCATGAAACATCCTTCTAATTTTGATTGTTTAAATTTCATTGGAGTTAATTATATTAAGAGTTCCCTTAGGTAGTTCTTTCTTCAGATTATTTTCAAAAGGAATTGACCCATTCACACTCTCTAAATATAGATTAGGAAGATATTAGAAAAGTTATAGGTGAATTAGAAGCTAGAAAGATGTCTTCTAGTTGGAATCCATCTAAGAACTTCTAGACAAGCCAACTGAAACCCCAAAACCTAGAACTCAAATCTCTTCCTTCACATTTGAAGTAAAAGAATTTTTTATTCCTTCATCACATTTACCTATTATTATGTCATCTTATTTGATTGATATTACGGAGGAAAAATTATTGAGAGCTGGGAGTATATAGGAGCAATCAGATGGACTATATCAGATATTAAGGGATTGAGTTTTCCAATTTGTACTTATAAGATTTTTATGGAAGAAAGGAGTAAGCCCTTTGTGTACCTACAATGTAGATTAAACCCAAATATGAAAGAAGTAGTCAAGAATAAAGTAGTAAAACTCCTTGATGTCGATATAATTTTCCTATATATAATTCGACATGATTTAATCTAATTCAAGTGGTACCCAAGAAAGGAGGCATTACTTTCATACAAAATGAACAAAATGAATTAATTTTTATAAGAAAGGTTACTGGTTAGCGTATGTATATTAATTACAGAAAATTAAATGATTCCGTTCATAAGGATCATTTTCCTCTACCTTTCATTGATCAAGTGATACAAAAACGAATTTAGTGTTGAACTGAGAAAAAATTCTTTTTATGGTGCAAGAATGCGTAGTACTAGGTCATAAGATTTCAACTAAGGGAATTGAAGTAGATCTGACAAAGATTGATGTAATCACTCAATTTCCATCACCTACATTGATGTAATTGCTCAAGTTCCACAACTAACTTTAATTCAAGCAATTAGGAGCTCTTTAGGCCATACTAGATTTTACCAGAGATTTTATTAAAGTTTTTTCTAAGATCACAAACCTTTTAACTGATATTTTGATTAAGGATGTTGTTTTTGACTTTGATGATAACTATATGTGTTCTTTTAAGCTTTTAAAGGAAAAACTTACAAGTGAACTGATTCTTGTTGCCTTTGATTAGTATTTTTCATTCAAATTAATGTTTGATGCAAGTGATTTTGCAATTAGTGATTTTCTTAGGAAATAAAAGGATCAAATTTGTCATATAATTTACCATGTGAATATAATTTTAAATGATGCCCAAAAAATCTACACCATTATTGAGAAAGAAATGTTAGTTGTAATATTTACATTTGATAAATTTCGGTCCTCTTTAACACTTTTTAAGGTGACAGTTTATATAGACCATTTGGCTCTTAAATGATAAATAAGCCCGAAGCAAAGGCATGTTTAATTAGATGGGCCCTTCTTTTATAAGAGTTCAATATTTAAATAAAGGATATGAAGGGTCGAGAGAATATCATGGCCAATCATCTTTCACTTCTAAGTGAAAAGGTGATGGAAAAAAGAGAAAATCAAAGCATCAAGGAGGTTTTTCCTATTGAGCAATTGCTAGCATTGATGGATTTTCCATGGTATGCTGATTATCTAAAATGTCTTTCCCCATGATCTTTCTTACTAAAGAAGAAGAAGTTCCTAGCTGAACTTAAGTGATATATGTGATATGATCCTTATTTGTACAAGATTTGTGTTTATGATATCATTAGAAGATGTATTCTTTTAGAGGAAGTGTCTTCTATCTTGAGTCATTGTCATAAAAGAGAAGTAAAAGGATACTTTGGGCCTACTAGAATAAAATATAAGGTATTAGAGTGTAGATCTTATTAGCCCACTTTATTTAAGGATGAATTTCAATATATTAAATTTTATGATAGTTGCCAAAGAATTGGGAACATTTCAAGGAGACACAAAGTGCCAGTGAATAACATTTTGGTTTACAAGGTTTGAGGTATAAATTTTATAAGCCCTTTCTCTAAATCACAGGCCAATCAAAACATTTTAGTAGTGGTTGATTATCTGAGTAAATGTGTTAAAGTAGTGACTTTATTTAAGAATGATGCAAAAAGTATAGTTCAGTTTTTAAAGAAGAAAAATTTTGTATGTTTTAAGACTCATAGAGTAATTTTTAGTGATGGAGGTTCGTACTTCTATAATAAGCCATTTGACTCCCTCTTAGCTAAATATGATGTTTCCTATAAGGTTTCCACACCAATCATCCTTAGACTAGTGGTCAAGTTAAAATATCTAATTGTAAACTCAAAAGAGTTTTAGAAAAGAACGTTAATGCATCAAAAAAGGATTGATTTTTTAAAATTAGATGATGTATTATATGCGTATAGCACTACTTTAAAGATGTCTATTGGTATGTCTACTTATCGTTTGGTTTACGGTAAGTCATGTCATTTAACTGTGGAATTAGAGCATAAAGTATTTTAGGCCACAAATTTTCTAAACTTTGACATAAAAAAGGTTATTGAATGAGTTGGATGGGTTTCATCTTAATGCTTATGATAACTCTTGAATTTATAAGGAAAGAGTCAAAAGGTGATACGATAAGCTTATCATTCCTCATGAAACTAAGGTGGTGACAAGGTTTTAGCGTTTAATTTAAAGTTAAAGCTCTTCCTTAGAAAATTAAGATCAAGATGTAATATACCTTTTGAAGTAATCAAAATTTATCAATATCGTACAATTGGAGTTTCTAATGATCAATTAAGGGGTCAAGCTTTATTTACGTAATTGAGCTGAGGAGTCAGTTGAGACTCTCTTACTTTCGTCACTAGACTAGGAATTATTCTTTTAGTTATGTATATGTGTATGTGATTCTTTTGTTTTTGTTTTGTGTGTTAAGGCTTTTATTTAGAGTTCTTAATCCTTAAGTCTTTTTGTGTGTTTTCTTTAAGATTAATATGTTTTTCTCTTAAGTTTCCTTATTAAAGCTTGATGTGTTTTGGTTTAGATTTACTTAGTATGCTTAAATGTTTATTTAAGTTATGTTTGACTTTTAGAGTGTTTCCTCCCTTTTACTTTTTTTGCAATTTTGATGAACAATCTTCTTGAATTTTTTGATCTTTGAATTAGGAGTAATTTGGTAAGGTTTTATATTGATTTTTCATGTTTAGAAGTGCTAGAAGGGATCTAAATGTGGGTCTTAAATAGCGAGATTTTAAGTTTGCAAAAACCACCAGTTAAGTGTTTATAGTGACTTAAAAGGCATTATTAAATGGTCTAGTTTAAATCTTTAGAAACCGTCATTTAAGTCCATAAAAAAGTAAAAATGACACAATTTTGGAAAAGGCCCTAATAGTCTCCTCGTAACTCCTCTTCTCTTCCTCCACCATCAAACACCCTTTCCCAATCATTCCACCCATAATTTTATGCCTAAATCTCTACTAAAATTAATCTTTTTGGTGTCTTCCTTTCACATTTTGAATCCTTAACTCATTTCTAACACCATTTCACCCTCAAATATCCAAATTTCACTCCAAAATGCTCTGAACTCTCTAAAAAGTCACTGTTCATGCCTAATAGGTGTGCATTAGGTTATGTTTTCTTAGTTGTTAAACACGTGGTTTTGAATGTTTGTGATAAAATCGATGTTTTTAGAACTTAGATTAATGTTATTGTTTTTTTTCTTATGTTTTAAGTGTTTGGTTAATGATTGTGGGCAACATCTTGGTCTTATTTGTATAGGTTCCTAATGAAGTTCTATATAGACTTGAAAAAGGGAGCAGAGTAGGAGTAAAATGGAAGAAATGAGGAAATAACTTAGGTTATGATCATGACATAAGTCACGATTGTGACAGAGGAAACTTAAACTTCTAAAGTCACAAAGTCACAATTGTGACATACCTAAAATCTTGTTACATGTCATTTTTGGAAAGTTGATGAACTCCTTGAAGTCTTGATGGATGAATTTTATTTCCATTCTCCAAATCCTCCAAAACTAAATTTGCCTTCTAGGTTAAGTCTTCTAATGATTTGTAGCATCTCCTAGGGTTTCTAGGCCTCAAATATGCCCCACACACCTTAAACTTGTAAAAAAATGATAGGAATGCGAAGAATGTAGAATAACGAAGTTAAGCTTGCACTCTTCTCTTCACTCCAGAAGAGAAGAGTGCAAGCTTAACTTTGTTGTTTTACATTCTTCGAATTCCTATCATTTTTTATAGAGAATAAGGATTTTGGGTTATTAACATCATGAGTGGCTGAATCTTCTTATAGGAATTAATTTTTAAACTATTTTGTGGAACTCTTGCTTATTGATTCAATATATAGATGTTTATAATGTTTATCATGCTTAAACCTTGCAATAAATTGAGAGATTAAACTTGATAATTTTTGTTGAGTGTACAATGACAGTTGGCACTCAATAGACCTATAAATGTTAGGTTTATTAATTGTTTAAAGAGAAATATTAATTAATTAATAGATTGCCTATAGGATTACTTCACATCTAGTTGGATTTCTATGAAAGGTTTTGTATAATGAAAGATTGTAAGACTAATTCTATTTTATTCAACTATGAAAAATTATTTACACCTTAAGAGAGGATGACTAAGGGATTAGGATATCTTAGGTCAAACATAATTGAATCAATAAAATAAGAGGGAAACAAAATAGGGATAAAAGTGATTCTTAGTTTTTAATCTTGAATTCCCAAATTCTTTCACTTTTTCTTTAATTTGTTAAATTGTTTTATTTTAGTTAATTTTTAGTTCTTGCTATTTGTTTTTTATGCCTTAAACTAAACATTACTTAAATCACTAGGTGACAAAACCTAATCCTTATAGGAAACTATCCGTTATATTATAAGTTTACGACCTGTGCATTTTTGGTATAGCGTAAAACAAGTTAGTAGTTTGGAAAGTGGTTAACAAGTTTTTGATACAGTTGTCGTGGACTAGTAGTTTTAGAATCTTGATAGGTTTAAGTGAATATATTTAAAGGTTTTTTATGCTTTTCCTTGTATATTTCTATTATATATCTTAGAGGAATCATCAAGAATGTGTTGGTTAATGTAAAAAATTTTATTTTTCCAATTGTTTTCTTAGTGTTGGATATGGAAGAGGATAATAAGGTGTTTATCATTTTAAGAAGACCATTCATGACTACAGCCATAACATTAATTGATGTATGTGGCAGTAAGTAACAAAAAAGGCAAGCTTAACTTTTTTCTTTTACATTCTTTGCATTCCTGTCATTTTTTATGGAGAATATGGATTTTAGGTTTATTCACATCATGCGTGGCTAAATCTTCTTATAGGAATTAATTTTTTAACTATTTTTTGTAACTCTTGTTTATTGATTTAATGTATAGATGTTTATAATGTTTATCATGCTTAAACCTTGCAATAGATTGAGATATTAAAATTGATAATTTTTGTTAAGTGTACAATGACAATTGGCACTTAATAGACCTATAAATGTTAGGTTTATTAATTGATTAAAGAGAAATCTTAATTGATTAATAAATTGCCTATAGGATTACTTCACATCTAATTGAATTTCTATGAAAGGTTTTGTAGAATAAAAGATTGTAAGACTAATTCTATTTTATTCAACTAGGAAAAATTATTTACACCTCAAGAGAGAATGACTAAGGCATTAGGATATCTTAGATCAAGCATGATTGAATCAATAAACTAAGAGGGAAACAAAATAGTGATAAAGGTGAATCCTAGTTTTTAATCTTGAATTCCTAAATTCTTGCACTTTGTCTTCAATTTGTTAAATTTTTTTATTTTAGTTAATTTTTTGTTCTTTCTATTTGTTTTTTGTGCCTTAAACTAAATATTACTTAAATCACTAGGTGACAAAACCTAATCCTTATAGGACGCTATTCGTTATAGTATAAGTTTACGACCTGTTCATTTTTGGTATAGCATAAAACAAGTTAGAAGTTTGTAAAGTGGTTAACAAGTTTTTGATACCGTTGTCTTGGATTAGTAGTGTTAGCATCTTGTTAGATTTAAGTGAATTTATTTAAAGGTATTTTATGCTTTTCCTTGTATATTTATAGGTTTATGAACTTTAGTAGTACAAAAAGGTCAAGTGAGCTAACCAAAGAAGAGGTTTCAGATATAAATAAATAAGAGAGAGTGTTACAAAGAGCACAACGACAAGATGTCATTCTAAGAACTGTGGAGGAAGAAGTGAGCAAAGAGGAGACCAAAGGACACTTATGGATGCCATGAGGCCCAATTTTAATGCAAACTAAAAAGGAATCAGAAGGCCTCCCATTCAAGCAACAACTTTGAGATCAAGTCGGCTTTGCTCAACATAATTTAATCATGTGATCAATTCTATTAGTTAGTAAATTAAGAATTCCAATGTCCATCTTGCAAACTTCTTACAGATTTATAATATTCCAATATAATGTGTTGCTGGAAGATGCAATTAAGATGCGGTTATTTCCATTCACCTTAAGGGATAAAGTAAAGATGTGGTTGAAGTTTCTTAACCTAGAGAACATCACTACATGGGAGTAACTTGTACAAGAATTTCTAGCCAAGTACTTCCCATTGAATAAGAACAGAAGGAATATTAAGGAAGTCACAAACTTTCAATAAGGTGATGAGGAGCCATTATACAAGACATAAAAGAGTTTTAAGGAGCTACAAAGGAGCTGTCTATATCACCACCTACCAAGGGAGTTCCTTTTACAAAAATTTTACACTGGGGTAAACTAACACAAAAAATGAACAATTAATGTGGTGGCTGGAGGTTCTTTAACGAAGAAAACCATAGATGGATCCCATACAATTTTAAAGGAAATGATAAACAATAATTGCTTATAATCAAATAAAAGGACTAAGTAAGGTTCCAAGGAGTAAAATGGGATGATTTCGATTGATTCGGTGATAGCCTCCAATCCATACAAGCACAAATTTCATCCTTAGCCAAGCAACTAGGTACTTTGCAAGGTGCTTCCTAATCTTCAGTGAAGGCCATATAACTTCGATGTGAGCTTTATGGGTAAGATAGCCATGGTATCGCCTATTGCTTCATGATGGAGACCAATGGTATGGAGCAAGTCAATTATATAGGAGGATAATAAAGAGGTAATAATCCATATTCTAACACTTATAATTTGATGTGGAAAAACCACCCAAGTTCCTCTTAGACTAATAATGTATGTAGAATGAGAGTGCACAAGGCCCACTTGGTTTCCAACAAGGATATACTTGGGTCCTTAGAAAACATGATGGACAAGTTGATAAATGTTTTAGGTTCCAAATTCGCAAGTCATGAGGAAAGCCAAAATAGGATAGAAGCGAAGTTCACAAATGAAGAGGAAGGTCAGAAAAGGATGGAGGAGAATTTCGATGAAATAGTGAAGAATCATGATTCTTCCATCCACAGCTTAGAGAATTAAATAGGAACACTTGCCAATGCATTATTTTTAAGAAGTGTGGGGAGCATTCCAAGCAACACAGAGCAAAGGAAAAAAATTGAAGGCTATCACAATTAGGAGTGGCAAGCAACTTGAGGAGCCAACTGAGAAGGATGTGATAATTGTGTTTTTGTATATGTTTTTTTAAGTGTTTTGCACATGTTTATTGTATAATAAGTTTTTTTTATTATGTTTTAAGATTTATTTTGTGTGTTTTTGTTTAGTATAAATTTAATTATTGTTTTGTTTATGTTTAGTATTAATTTAGAGTAAGTTTTATTTATTTAAGTGTTTTTATTATTGTTTAATTATTAATGTTGGGTTAGAATTAAATTTTATTGGTGTATTTATATATTGTGTAGGTAAATTAAATTTAAAAATTAAAGTTGAAAAGAAAAAAAGAAAAAAGAAAAGAAAAGAAACAGAAAAAAGGAGAAGAAGAGCAGCCCAGCAGAAGCCCGTCCAGTAGACCCAACTCCCAGCTCCTGTACAGCCCTGTGCATCCAGGAGACTAGCAAAGCCTACAAGCTCGAGATCCAGTCTAGCAGCAGCTGTAGCAGCCCGCAGAAGACCAGTCCTCCGGTCCAACGCTCCAGCAGATCCAACTCGAAGCTCCTCACTGACCCACGCCCGCAACCCGCATCCAAGCTTGACCTGCCAGCCCCTTGCGTCACCTGGGTTGTGCCCTCCCCAAGTCCTGGGCCACGCCCTAGCGCCTGGCCCATAGCGCTAGACCTCCCTCAACCCTACACGTTTGGACTCTAGCCTCTCCCTCTTCCAGCCCAGCTTCTCCTCTCCATCCAGGCCTCACTAGCAGACCAGTAGCCCACCAACTCCCAGCCACTAAAAGCCAGCCCTAGCTGCATTACAAATAAAAAAGACAGAATATCAAAATAAGGGCAACAGCCTTAGAATCGGATAGAAACACAAAAACATAGAAACAAGTGGACAGAGACAGCAGATGCAGCAGAATAGGGAGACAGAAGAGAACAGTAAAAATTAAGAGCAGATTCGAGGAAACAGAAACAAGGGACAAGAGAGCAACAATTGTTGGAGCAAACTTCAAACTACACACAAATACCCAACACTTCAAGAGTTCATCAAGTTTATGTTTTTATTCTCAGATTTATTTTAATTTCATTTTTATTTTATTTTGCTTTTATTTTTATTATGTTTTGCATTTTCAGGAATATAGACTTGGTTAAACTTATTTTTATTATCATGTGTGGCTAAAATATTTTTAGGATTTATTGTTTAAATTAATTTGGACCCTTTGGTTATTAATTTCATTTTTATAAATATTTTTGTTGTTTATTGTGCATAAACCCCACAACAAATCAAGGGAGTGAGTTGGGTAATTTATGTTAGATGTACAACGAGAGTTGGCATTTAATAGACCTATAGGCAACAAGGTACTGATTTATTAGGAAGATATTTTGATAAATTAATATACTGATTATAGGATAGCTTCATATCTAGTTAAATGTTTAGGAAAGGCTTTGCATGTCGAGAGATCCTAAAGTTAATCTTAAATTTATTTAGCTAGTGACATCTAGTTGCAACTTGAGAGAGGGTAGCTAAAATATTAGGAAATCTTGGGCCAAATATAAATTAGATTAATTAACTAAAGGGAAACAAATAAGGATAACGACAAATCCTATGCTTAAATCCAAGTTTTTCTCCGAATTTTCTATTTGCTGTGTTTGCGATTAGTTGTGCTGTTCGTTCATGCTTCCAAATCTGTTTGTATCCAATTTATTTGTTTTTTTATTTAATTTGTTTAAATGTATTTCTTGAACAAATTGTAAGCCAAATTAATAGGGTGTCTAGACACAATCCTCGTGGGATCGATATCTATTCGTTACTACAAGTAGGACCTGTATACTTGCGGTTTTGAGCGTAAAACTTATAGTAGTTTGTTTTTAAGAATTACTCTCACTATCTAAAACCCTAGGATCCATGACCAATCATTACAAGACTTACCCTAGAGGGCAAGAATCAATTTATGGAGGATTCCAATAGTGAAAATTAAGTTCATCCATTGATTTCAAGGAGTTCATCAACTTTCCAGATTTTCAAACTTTTAGGACTGAAAAGAAGAGGGCAAGCTTAACCTTATATCTTTACGTTCTTCTCATTTATATCATTTTTTATGGAGAATATGGTTATTGTTGGGTTTATTGACATCATGTGTGGCTTAATCCTCTTATAGGAATTACTTTTTGAACTATGTTATAGAACTCTTGCTTATTGATTCCATGTATGAATGTTTGTGATATTTGTCATTCTAATAGATTGGGAGATTGAGTTTGGTAATTTGTGTTAAGTGGGCGATGAGAGTTGACATTTAATAAACTTATAAATATAAGGTTTATTAATTAATTAAAGAGAGATTTTAATTGATCAATAGATTGCCTATAGGATTGCTTAACATCTAGTAGGATTTCTAGGAAAAGTTTTGTAGACTAAGAGATTGCAAAACTAATTCTATTTTATTCAACTAGGGAGTTGAGAGAGGGTGACTAAGGTATTAGATATCTTGGGCCAAACATAAATAAATTAATAAGCTAAGGGGAAACAAAATAGGGATAAAAGTAATTCCTAGTTTCTAATATTAAATTCTTATATTCCTGCACTTTATTCTTCAAATTATTAAGTTTTTTACTTTATTTAAGTTTTAGTCCTTAATATTTTTTTTGATGACTTAGAAGAAATATAACTTGAATTGTTAGGTGGCTAAACCTAACCCTTGTGGGACGATATCTGTTGTACTATAAGTTTATGACCCGTTCACTTGCAGTATTAACTTAAAACAAGTTAGCAATTAACAATTTTTTGGTGCCGTTATTAGGTATTGGTAGTTTTAACATCTTGTTCGATTTGGGTTATTTTAATTTAAGTGTTTTCGATACTTTTCCTTCTATATTTACAGGTGCATTAATACAAGGATAATAATAAGGTCGAACGAGTTAATGTAAGAAGGTATTTCAGACATCACTAAACAAGAGAGGAAGTTACAAAGAGTAAAGTGCCAAGAGACTATTCAAAGAACTATAGCAAAAGAAGGAGAGCAAGGAGATCAAAGGAAACATACAGACTTCATAAGGCGTAGTTTTAAGGTAAATAAAAAGAAATCATAAGGCCTTCTATACAAGCAATCAACTTCGAAATCAAGCTAGCTATACTCAATATGCTCTAATCTAGTATTCAATTCTATGGGTTGGTAAATAAAGATCCCAATTCCCATATAGAAAACTTCTTGGAGATTTATGAGACATTCCTGTACAATGGGCTATTTGAAGATGCAAATAAGATGGGGTTGTTTCCTTTTACCTTAAAGGATAGAGTTAAGTCATGGTTGAATTCTCTTAACCTAAAACACATCACTATATGGAAGCAACTTGCACAAGCATCCTTAGTCAAGTATTTTCAATTGATCAAGATAACAGGAATCATTAAGGAGATCACGAATTTTTGGAAAAGTGATGGGCAGTCATTGTATGAAGCGTGGGAGAGGTTTAAAGAACTATAGAGGAGCTGTCCACATAAGAACCTACTAATGAAGTTCCTTTTGCAAACATTCTATAATAGGGTAAACCAACATATAAGAGGAACAATTGATGTGGCAGTTGAAGGTTTGTTAATAAGAAAAAACATAGATGCAGCTCATGATCATTTAGAGGAAATGGCGAAAAATAGTTGCCTATGGTCAAATAAAAGGAGTCAATAAGTATTTAAGGAGTAAAAGGGGATGATTCCTATTAATTCAATGATGACTCTTCAAGCACAAATTTGAACCCTCACTAAACACTAAGCAACTTACAAAGTACATCTTTTTTTTCGGTTAAAATGATGAAACTTAGATATAAGTTATGTAGGCAAGATAAATATAGCACCTCTAATTGCTTCATGATGGTTATTAGTGGAGTGGAATAAATGAATTATACAGGAGCACAAAAAGGAGGTAACAATCCATACTTTAGTACTTACAATCCAAGGTGTAAAAACCATCCCAATTTTTTTGGACTAACAATGTAGGTAACAATGTTAGACTACAAGTCCCATCTGATTTCCAATAAGATAGACTTGGGTCCTTAGAGAATAAGATGGACAAGTTGATGGATATTTTGAGTTCCAAGTTCACTAGTTAAAAGGAGAGCTAGAAGAGGATGAAAGCAAAGTTCAATAAGATTGTAAGGAATTATGCCTTTTACATCCATAATTTAGAGGTTTAAGTTGGTCAACTTACCAATGCCTTATCTTCAAAAAGTGTGGGAAGTCTCCTAAGCAATACGAAGTCCAATCAATGGGATTAGTTGAAGGCCATCAAAGTTATAATTGGAAAAGAACTAGAGGAGCCAATGGAGAAGGACAAAAGCTCCAAGGAGAAAAGCCAAAAGAAAGAAGAAGAGAAGGAGGAGGAGAAACCCTATATGCCACTACCAACATATAAGCCAAAAGTCCCATATCCACAAAGACTCAAGTAGAATCAAATGGATGTATAATTTTCTAAGTTCTTGGATAAGTTAAAAAAATTTCAAATCAATTTGTCATTTCTGGAAGCGTTATAGAATATGCTCAAGGACGTTATCTTTTTAAAACATATCCTAACCAACAAGCACATTGAGAAAGACAGCCAAACAGTGGCATTGATAGAAAGTTATAACTTTATGATCACTAACCATACGCCATCCTATTTACAAGATTTAGGGAGTTTCACTACACCCTATGTTATTGGTAACTTCGAATTTTCTAAATGTTTGATTGATTTAGGAGTACTTATTAATTTGATGTCTTTATTTAATTTTAAGAAATTAGGGCTAAGTGATATGGAGTCAACTTCCATGCTCATTCAATTGATGGACCAATCAATAATGAAACCATTTAGATTTGTGTACTATGTGCCAATTAATGTGAATAAATTCTTTATTATGGTAGATTTCATGGTGTTGGATTTTGCAGAGGATAGGGGCTGTCCATTAATCCTTGGTGACCTTTTAGAAACACCGAAAGGGTATTGATTGATGTTCATGATAGAAACTTAGTGCTCCTCACATGAAGATATATATGGTTCATAAGTGTGGAATGGAACAAGAGATGATGCGTAAGGAAGAGCTAGATTTTTAAGATGTTAAATAAAGTAAGGAGGAGGAGTTAGGTAAGAAGTTAAAAAAAGAACCTTTAGGAAGAACGAATGCCCTTATTCCATTCTCCTTAGTGAAACCATCCATGCTCAAGTTTCAATCCTTACTTTCACACTTGTGATATGCTTTCTTGTGTAATGAAAAAACATTACCAGTTAGTATTCCTAAGGACATCATTTTGGAATAAGAGGAGAGGTGGTTAAAACTGAGAAAGAGGAAGCTTAGGACAAGGTGGAAGTTATTTATGATTACATTCAAGACTGGGTGGAGAATATCATTGATAGTTGTTCAAGTCTACAAATATAGGACTTTCAGCTTAAAAGACTCTAAGAAACAAATGTTGATGGCTATTGGGCATCATGACAAGTTATATCTTAAAGAATTTCCTTTAAGAAAAGGAAGTGGTATCTTTCCTTTCCCTTACTTGTTCTTGATTGAATTTTTGATGATCAATGACCTTAAACTTAGCATGTTTTTGTTATTAATTGTCTTTCATTATAAATTCTTGTGTTTTTATTTATGCTTTTGGTTTTGATTTGTTTTTTCTTGTTTTTCCCTTGAATATCTTGATGTTCAGATGATGAATTGTATGTTTAAAGGTTGGGTGTTGATTCATGGAATAGAAGAGGGAAAAAGGAGGAGGAGAAGAAGAATATTTTTAGCTTAATGGCCCCTTATATATTTTTCCTTTCTCTAACATCTTGAAGCCTTATGGAATGGTATAAACTCTCTTAAGCCATGTCTAAAGATTGAACTTTACTATTTAGGGGAGTCAAGTTCTCTTTCCATATTAATACTTTTCATGCTTTAATTGCTTTTATCCTCTAAATTATAGACAATTTGGTTTAAGTGTATGTGAGTATTGGGGGGTAGCTTGAACATATTTTGTCATTTATTCATAGACTTGATTTGGTGCCAGTCCAATGGGAATGACTTAGATGTCTTGTCTTAGAATGATTGAAATTAGGAGTTAATTGTTAATTATGGTATTTTAATTTCATCAATGCTGTTGATTGTTTGAGCATTGAACAATTCTTAAGTGATTTATAACCTAATTATCTCTGTTCTTTTTAATTTTAAGTGATTTGCATGTGTTTTTTAGGACCCATGTGCATAGTGTCATGCTTTTAGGGACCTTTCATATGATTTTTGCATAAGATTGGAATAAGTTTTTTGCACCGAGATGAAACACAAATTTTATTATTTAAAGTGAGCAAAGGTTTACACTACAATAACTTTAAATAAAATGATGAAGTTAAAGAATGACGTTGGTGTGAGGTGACTTAGTTGAGTAATCGGTGGTGTGCCCCACCAAACTTGTACCTTAACCAACCTAAATTAGTATCCTAGCTGAGTAACTTGGGGTGTGACTTATAAGACATGCACCTTTGTGTAAAAAAGCTAGGTGAACTCTAAATAAAAATGTTCCAATTATAAGTTGTGTTATGTTTGTTATCTCAAACATCCTTGGTTTATTTTGCATTATGATTCATATGAAACTACTTAGGTGCTTGATATTATTCATAAAAGTTGCCTCTTTACTAAAAATTTGATTATACGTGATAACAAAGTTTTTTTTTCCATAAAATAATTGTGATTTGTAAGCAAAATCAAATGTATTGATTGATTTATGTTTTGGTTTTATTTAATTAACTTTCAACTCTTGATTGATATAATTTTGAGTAGTTGTGTAAGTCATTACTTAAGGATAAGTAACAGTTTAAGTGTGGGTGTATTTGATGGCATCTTAATTATACATCTTCTAAGCATGATTCATAACGATTATCTTAGGCTTGAGAGCTAATTCCAAGTGATTTTGGTGCACATTTGAGTAATTCTTGAATAAGATGTTGTTTAAGTTATTATAGATGATTATTCATGTTCTGCAGAAATTTGGTGAAAACTTTGAGGTGCTTTTGGTGTTAGAATAGATGTGGGATTAATTTGAAGATTTAGATCATAATGTTATGCCAATTTTTAAGGTCGGATGACAAGCCATTAAGAATGCATCAAGAGAATAATAAGAGAAGCTTAAACAATCATTAGTTTTAGTATAGGTGATTTTGGTAATGCATTAGTTGCACTTATAGATCTTAGAACGTTATGAAATTTTATGGTGTGCAAGAACATCAAGTTAGGAATCTACATTCACATTTCATGACCATCAGAGGTGTGTAGGAGAAGTTATAGCAAAAAAATAAATAAAAAAAATTGAGAAGAGCATGGAGTTGGAAATTCCAGGTCATGATCATGACATAAGGATCAACATCTAAATGTCACGATTGTAACTCTTACTCAAATTCCATCTTACATGTTTTCTTTAGTTTTTTTATGAGTTTTAGGTATGCAAGGCATATTTAAGGGTCCAAAATGCCATGAGCCATCACTAATCATTACTAGACTTACTTACCCTAGAAGGTAAGAATCAGTTTAAGGAGGGTTCCAAGAGTGGAAATCAAGTTCATCCATTAGGATTTCAAGGAGTTCATCAACTTTCTAGTTTTTCTAGCTTTAGAAGAGAAGAGTGCAAGCTTAACCTTGTTTACATTCTTCTAATTTCTATCATTTTGTATGGAGAATATGGTTGTCGTTGGGTTTATTGACATAATGTATGGCTAAATCTTCTTGTAGGAATTACTTTTTGAACTATTTTTGTAGAATTCTTACTTATTGATTCAATATATGGATGTTTATGATATTTATCATACTTGAACCTTGTAATAGATTGAGAGAATGATTTTGGTAATTTATGTTGAGTGTATAATGAGAGTTGCCACTTAATATACCTATAAATATTAGGTTCATTAATTGATTAAAGAGATATCTTAGTTGACCAATAGATTGCCTACAGGATTGCTTTATATCTAGTAGGATTTCTAGGAAAGGTTTTCTAGATTGTGAGATTGTAAGACTAATTCTATTATATTCAACTAGGGTTTTGAGAGAGGGTGACTAAGGCATTAGGGTATCTTGCATCAAACATAATAGAATAAATAATATAAAGGGGAAAAACCTAAGGATAAAAGTGATTCCTAGTTTCTAATCTTGAATTCCCATATTCCTATATTATATTCTTCAAATTGTTAAGTTGTTTACTTTATTTACTTTTCAGTCCTTACTATTTGTTTTTGTGTCTTAGGCAAAATATAACTTGAATCATCGAGTGAGTAAACCTAATCCTTGTGGGAAAATATCTATTATACTACAAGTTTGTGACCTGTTCACTTGTGGTATTAATTTAAAACGAGTTAAAAATCAATAATAATCAAAAGTAAGGAATAAAAATAGTAGAAACTATATGGAGGCAACTAATTATGACACACAACATGAGTAAAGTTATCTCCCAAATCATCTCATAATCAAATGTAATTCAAAATCCCATACTATAGACATCCAATGCTCAATTAGCACTTCATTAGACTTATGATTGGGTAAAGAAGACGGAAAGTAGCATCAAATCGATTTAAGGAAAATTTTGAAACTAATCTCATTAGGGGAGCATCATGATTTATTTATTTATGATTAAATCCTCAAATAGGCTTATATGAAAATCTATTATAATTTTACACATAACCTAATCAATTAATTATCAAATTTGGACTAAGTTAATGCAACCAGTTACTTCAATCAATTAACATGGTTAACCTTATACTCATATAGCCTAGTTCAAGCATATAACTCAGTCTTTTTCCACTTACTATGATAGATTTTCATGGTTTAACACACATCATATGTAAATAAAGAATAGAAAAATAACAATTAAAATAAAAATAAAAAAGGGAATAGCAATTTTTAATGTAACATAAATAAACACAAATCACAAAACACATAGTCACATAAGCCTTTGTCTTTTCTTTATAAATTTTTGCACTCTCACAACATCATTACCTTTTTTTTCTTCCAATTCTTGTAGTTACAATTTTTGTTCTTTTCCAGCCTTAATGAAATCTAAATGACATTTTTTTACAGCCCAATAAGCCTTATGTTGTAATTCTACAGATAAATGGCAAGATTTTCTAAAGACCAACTTGTATGGCAACATATTAATATGAGTCTTGTAGGCTATTTTGTATGCCCATAACACATTGTCCAAACACAAGCCTCGATATTTCTTATTAGGATTAACCACTTTCTCCAGAATGTATATAATTTTCTTGTTAAAAACTTTCGCTTGTCCACATGTTTGGGGATGGTACACTATTAAAGTTCAATGGGTAACACCATATTTAAGTAGAGCCTCAATAATTTAATTGCAAAAATAGGTACTATGGTTACTAATTATTGCTATAGGGACTCCAAACCTGACAAAAATATTAGACTTGACAAAATCTATAACAACTTTGGCTTTATTAGTTTTAATAACCTAACCTTCAACCAAATTTGATTCATAACCCACAATGACAAGAATACATGTCTTATCGAAAAAAGAAGGAAAGGGTCCACCAAAATCAAGTCACCAATTGTAAAAAATTCAACATACTAAGATATTCATGAGTAGCATTTCATCTTTTGGTCCTAAACCATTTGTTCTTAGAAATCAAGCATAATATTTACAAATAGTTTAGGCTAAAACAAACCACATTCAAGTGTCTTAAGGGTTATCCTTGGGGGACCAAAGTGCCCACCATATTCAAAAGAATGGAAAATTTTTAATATGGATGGAATTTCATCATCAGAAACAGATCCCCTAATAATTTGATCAGAATAATATTTTTACAAATGTGTCTCATCCCATACATAATATTTAGCCTAATTTTTTATCTTATCTTTTTCAACTCTTGACAAAGTTTAAGGAAAATATTTGGCAATAACAAAATTAACTATGTCAGTGTACCAAGATGTTACCTAATGGGTAATAGATAAGAGCTCATATAAAAATTCATCTTTAAGGGTGCCTAAAGATGTATCTAAATGAATACAACTAAGATGATCTACAACAAGATTTTCAATTCCCTCTTTGTCTTATATCTCCACATCAAATTCTTGCAGTAATAAATTTCAACAAATAAGTCATAGTTTTGCATCCTTTCTGGATAATAGAAACTTCAATGCTATATGATTTGAATAACTCTTACATATGTACCCAACAAATATTATTGAAACTTTTCTAACTAAAAAACAATTGCAAACAATTCTTTCTATATTGTTAAATAAGTTTTCTAGGCATCATAAAAGCATAGTAACTTATATGTGGTTCTTTGTTTAATTTTTGTCCTAAAATAACTCCTATTGTTTAATCACTTGTGTCATACATCATCTCGATTGGAAGACTCCAATTTAGATGCTAGATTATTAGGGACAAAATTAGCGTCTCTTTTAGTTCACTAAACACTTTCCTACATGTTTCACCAAACTGGAATTCCACATCCTTTTGGAGTAGCTTGCATAGAGGTTGAGTGATCTTTAAAAAATCTTTGATAAAGAGTTGATAGAAACCTACATGTCTAAGAAAAAGAATGTATTTCCTATACATTAATGGGTTAAGGAAGATAATTAGTCATTTTTATCTTGGCCTTATCAACTTAAATTCCCCTAAAAGAAATAACATAACCTAAGATTATCCATTCATCAACCAAAAATGACATTTTTCATAATTTAAAATTAAGTTTGTTTTAAAACACTTTTAAATTTTCTCAATGTTAATCATGCAAGTTTCAAAAGACTGACTATAGACTTTAAAGTTATTTATAAAAACTTCAATGTAATCATCCACATAGTCAGAAAAAATGCTTATCATACACTTTTGGAACATGGTTGATGCGTTACATAATCCAATCAACATCTTTCAATACCTAAAAGTGTTAAAGGGACATGTAAAAACAATCTTTTCTTTTTCATCTTGTCAACAAAAATTTTATGATAACCTAAATAACTATCTAAACAAAAAAAAAGTGAGTTTTTCCTACAAGTTTTTCAAGCATTTAGTCACAAAAAAGGAAGTGAAAAAAAATCATTACGAGTAACAGAGTTTAACTTCCTATAATCTATATAGACCCTTCATCTATTTTCCACTCGAGTGAGTACCAGTTCACCTAAAGCATTCTCCACCATGGTAACTCAAGTTTTTTTTTAGAAACCACCTAAACTAGATTTATCCATTTACTATCTGAAATAGGATAAATTTTCCCAAAGCCAAGAAGCTTCAAAATCCCCTTATGGAATACCTCAATCATTGGTAGGCTTAAGCTTCACTAGGGCTACCTAATTTCTTTAGTGCCAACTTCTAGTAAAAGTTAGTGAATAGAAATTAATGGGCTAATCCCGTTAAAGTAAGTCAGAGTATGTCCAAAAGTGTCTTTGTGATTTTTTAGCATCCCAACTAATTGTTTTTCCTATAAAGATGTTAGTCTACTCAAATTAATAATGAAAAGAGTTTCTTATTCACATAAAAACACTTATTTTCAGTTACCTAAAAGAGCCTTCAACTCCAATTTTTGTGGTTGTATAAGAGATAACAACAACTCTATGTTATTTCTAGTTAATTCTGAAAAACAAACATATTCCTCCAAATATTTTCTCATATCCAAAATATGGATAGTGGCATCTAATTCATCTGGAATGACTAAATAATCAGCTACTGCTTGCCATTCAATGATATCCAAGCTATATTCTAATGTAATCCATAATTTATATGGTTCATCTAAACAAAAATTTTCTTGCACTAAAGTATCAACAAAAGTCACAGAAACAACATATTGATAATTATTAGGAAATTTCATGGCATCATAAATATTAAATTTAGTAACATCTCTATCATATTCCATAGTTAAGGACCCATCATAAACATCAATTTTTTTAATGGGTTTTAAAAATGTTCTTCCGAATAAAATTAAGATTGAAGTGGATGAATCTTTACCCATTTGTAAAAGATAAAAAACAATAGGAAAATCATATTATTGAATTAAACCAAAACATCCTTAAGAATGCCCTTACGATGGGCATTAGATTGATTAACAAGTTGAATCTTGATAGCAGTTTCCTTTAAAGGCTCTATATTCAAAGATTCATTGATAGATTAAGATATAACATTAATTAGTGCTCCTAAATTTGATAATAGTTTTTCAATTTTAAAATTACATATTTTGAAAGGGATTGTTGTTTGCAGGTTGTAACTTATTATATAACAAATATCGATCCCACGAGGATTGAATATATATATCTAACAATCTCAATTGCACTTTGTTTAAGGTAAAAGAAAACTATAGAAACTGAAAATTAAAATAATGTAATGAATTCAATGAATTAAACTGTAGAAGAAAGCAAAAAAATCAAATTACTTAATGATGTGATCTACGGGTTATTCTATCCTTCTTTATCTTCCTTTCATCTTATTGATCTAATTATGCTTAATCGTAGGCATCCAATAGTTTAATAACCCTCTATCGAGATCTAATAAAGTATTCCTAATTGAAATACTTACAAGCTAAATTATAACCTCTCGGTTTACAACATAACTCCTAAATATGCAATTAGATTTGAAGTAATCCTAAGGGCAATTAACAAGCAACTAAGAACTATGTGTTAATTAGATAATTGTAGGCCCTTTAGCTCACTAACTCTCATTATGAAACCTAACTCAAATAAATCAAAAACAATATCTCGATTTAAAGTAATTAAAAGATCATCAATTAAAATAAACAATCATGCATTAAATCAACAAGATAAAAAGTTTGATAACAATTTAAAAAAAAATCCTAAACTAGATCTAGCAATCCATATTCATATTAAAAAAATCACTATTTATATTCAATATCAAAGAAAAGCAATGGTAAGATAAATAATCTAGGGGGAGGTCCTTTTGCTGGAAAATCTAGACAACTTCTTAAATCTTGTATTCTCCCTCTTGATCTTAAGTTTCTTGATGTTTTCTCCCTCTGATGGTCATGAAATTTGATATGTAAGTTTGTCAAATAATTTTCTTAAACCCCATAAAATTTCATGATAATTTGAGCTCCATAATTGCACTTAATGTATCACTAAATTCACTTATACCAAAATTGGTGCTTGTTTTAGCTTCTCGCGTTCTTCTGTTAATGCATTCTTAATTGCTTGTCATATGACCTTGAAAATTAGTGTGGAACTTCATCACTTGATGCTATAAGTACTCAACTTGATCCCAAATCTCTTCTAACTCTAAAAGTCCCTCAAAATGTTATCTAAATTTTGTATAATATGAACAATCATCCACATCTACTTAAGCAACATCTTATTTAAAAATTACTCAAACGTGCACCCAAATCAAATGGAATTACCTTTAAAGCCTAAGATAATCATTATGAATCATGCTTAGAAGATGTATAATTAAGTTTCCATCAATTGTAAACATACCTCGATCTTATCACTTAGGAGGCAATTTCTTTTGAAGTACAAGAGATATATTTTTAACTAATCACACCTTCTTATTTCCCCTTAACTTTCTTTTAATGATGTAGACTTCCTTAAGAAATTTAGCGTAATATTGTATTTGTTTAGTAGCTTCAAGTAAAGATATATTCCCTTGTACATTGAGAAAAATTTTAAGAATTTCCTTCTCGTGCTCCTCTTTCTTTAACTTGGCAAAAAGACTAGAAAAAACGGGTTACACATTGAATTTGGACTTAATAATGAAAGGATCAACCTCTTTGCACTAGAACTTCTTTCTACACTTCTTCAACCTCTCACCTAGAAAACCTTTACCTTGATTTCCTTCACCTCCTTACCACTCCAGAGTATAATATCATAAGAACTTGTTTTGGGTTCACCTCAATTTAGGAAGGATGTTTCCTTGAATTTTATGCCTTTAACCAATTAATGGCAAACTTAATTTGACTTATTTGAGTCTAAAAATTATGTATGCTAGTTAGGATGTCTTATAGAAATTTCAAGGTATTTTCTAAAAATTCAGAGCATTTATGGACAATGTCTTCTCTATATATTTCAAAGAATTATTTTCTCCAAAACATTTCCTCCATTGTTATTGCGATTTAGGCACATAAGGCTACTTATATGGATAGAAATTTGAACCTACTTGTTGTCCTTGATTGTTGCTATAATGAAGGTTTGGATGATCTTACCAACTAAGGTTATATATGATTAAGAATGAGACATATTTCCTTTGGGTCTGCCGAAGAAAACCATCCATTATTTTGGACTGTTCAACTTGAACTTCTTACAAGGTAGGACACATATCAGTGGGATAACCAACCACAGAACAAATATTACAAGTTTTAGCTTCCTCCTTCCTTGATACCACAGGTTAGCGCATCAATGATATTAAATAATCAATACTTATCTTCGGTGATGATACTACCATCTCATTACATGTCTCAAACCATAATTAGTCCAAATACCAAATTGTTGGGATTTGGAAGCCATAATTACTATTAGATCCTATACAACTACTAGTTTTTTATCAACTAAAGCTCCTCCACTTGTAGCATTAATCATACTTGACTAAGTTGGTAAAAGACCTTTATAAAAGTATTGAATCAACAATTGGTCAATAATTTGGTGGTGGGGGAAACTTGCATAGAATTTCTTGAATCCCTCCCAGTATTTGTATAAAGATTCTTTAGTGTGTTCTCAAATGAACAATTGTCTTTTCTAATATCTATAGTCTTGGAAGTTGGGAAAAAACTTCTCTTAAGCCATCATCTTTTACTATATTATGATAATTCCAACAGGCAAGTAATACAACAAGTCTTGGGCATTATCCTTGAGAGAAAATAGGAAGTCCTCAATTTTATTTGTTCTTCGGTGATATTGATAGGCTTCATCAAACCACATCAAACTCATTTAATATTTTCTAAGGATCATTTAATAATTGAATTAGTCATGATTTTAACTCAAAATTATTGTTGTAACCCAAATTGGGAAAAGTAATGCAATAACCTTAGCCAGAGTAGCAAGTTGACATAAGGTATGATTGGCATCCATGTTCTTTTCTCTCTATCATTCCTCTCTTAGTTCTTGTTATCTTTCTTTTGTTTTTTTTTAATGCCTTTATCTTCTTCTCTATTTTAGGATTGAACTACAAATTTTAAAATTAGTTTGAGAGCATAACATACATTTACTATTAAAGACTCCTTGACAATGGTGTCAAAATCTGGTGATGTTGTTAATTACAACCAAATATAAAAACTATCTTCCTACAACATAAACTAATGTAGTAGGGGAGAGTTGGGATTGATACCATGAGAAATCTCGACATTAGTACTTACTCAATATAGAAAAAAGCATTTAAATAGTCAATTAAACAAAATTTAATCAAGATATTAAATTTAAAATAAATAATGACAAAACAATGAAAAATGAAAAATAAAAAAAATCTTGTTTTATTATCTCCTTTATTATTAAACTTACATTAAGCATCAACATTAAATATTGTAAGTCCTATGGCACCCAAGAGGGGGAGGTGAACTGGGTGTTAAAACTTTTTCGTAAACTCAAACTAGAAACCTAATTCAATTGGAAGATTAAATGCAATAACTAAACCAAGATTCAAGAAGTTCACCTATCCTAAAGATAGGCTACGTCTCCTTTCCAACTACTTGTTGGATGATTCTATACTAATCAATCA
>JAOXYD010174741.1:0-36837 GCA_028565735.1 Pinacopodium congolense | reverse complement strand
ATTAGTGTGACTAGGATGACATACATATTGTTGAGGTACTTAGAAATTTTTAAAATAGCATAATCTTAATTGTTTATGTTTCAAAGTTTTCGTAAGGTAGTTGCTAAACATTGTTTAGTTAATACTTCTCATACTATAGTTATAGCATCGCCTAAATTTCCCTGAATAATTCCTTCTTTTACTTTTTGATCTAAAGTTTTTGTAACTATTTCGTTTAAGGGATAGGGAGTTTTTGGATAAAAACATTAACATATAATATTTGGTCTATCATAGGTAATTTGTAATAATATTTTTTAAATTCACAAATAAATTCATCTAAATAGCATAAATCACATATTCTCATATTGTTTAAATGCCAAAAAGCTCATTTATGTTCATCTTCTCTAATAAGGGTTGCTTGAGTCATATAATCTCGTCCAAAAAATTCACAATGTATTTCTTTTACTAAAAAGTTAAAAGCATTATTAAGTGTGGGTACAGTTCTAAATCCTGGGATACTTCGAAGTCTTTCTTCATGATATAATAACCATGTAAAAACTATTCATTTTGTTTTATAGACTATAAATTAAAAAAGACATCTAATTCCATGTTTTTAAAAGGTTTTTCTAATTGTATTAAAAAGATATTTGATTTTCCCAATCGATAATTACTTCTTCTAGATTTTTTATGCAATCTATATCTAAAATTCCCTCAGTTGTAGTTGGTAATAGCTTTGGGGTGTATTTAGAAGGGTACCTTCTAATTTTTGAATCTTTGTGATAATAGCCATATCGATTTAAATTAGTGTAATCATTGTTAAAAGTAGGTTGGTATTCCTATTATTATTGATATTGTTGGTTTCTATTTCTTTTATATCAGTAACTAGGTTCAGGAAGATCAGGTTCTGAAGAGGTGTCAATTTTTACTTGTTTATCCTTTGGCTCTGGAGGAGCTGTGGGTAAAGTATCTATATAGACCTGGTTGTCATCTGATTTATAAATATAAATGACTTCATCATTATGAGTATAAGATTTAAGACTTGAGGATCTTGTACTTGAAGATTTTGAAATAAAGAAGTAATTTCAGTTAATTGTTCTTTTATAGTTGTTTCTAAATCCTTCATGGTTTTTCAATAATTAGTTTTTCTTTTCTTTGTTTATCTTTTGAGTGAGTAGAATCCAAAATTAAAGATAACTGAGCTAATTGTTGTTGAACATTAATTAAGATATCTATTTTATCTACTGTATAATCATCTATATAAGAGTGAATTAATTTTAATTTCTCAAAAGCTTTTTTGTGAGTTTGATAAACCATAGTATATAAATTTTCGAGATTTTGATCGATAAGGTTCACCTTAGTGATTAATAGATCTAATTGTTTAGTAATAGTATTTTGTTTTTCTAATCGTTGTAACTGTAAATCAAAATGTTCAAGTTTCGCTACTAAATGATCTAATTTTTTAGTAATATTCATTTTTTTTAATATATTTTCTAGCTCTGATACCATTTTTTGCGGAGCGGCACAACGAGGGTTGTAGAGCTGAGTTTTGTGGTGCAGAGTATTCAAGAATGTAATAAATAAGTTAATGGTGAATGATTTATTTCGTAATGATGAGAATGTTGGTCATAATAATAATTAAAATTGTTGAAACCTCTATAAATAAGAGTGATGAAAATGACAAAACGTTCATTATAAAAATTTAGAATTCTTAAAGAAAAAGAGGGATAAACAATTTAATAAAAAGAAGAATATACATGAGATGCAACTACTAGTTCAGAGAGAAATGAATTAAAAAATGAAATGGCAAGAATGTGTTTTGTAGCTAACAAGGGTAAGGTACCCTCTAACTCTTATTCTTTTGATGATGGATTATCGTATAATATGCTTTTGAAATATTTAAAATCCATTAGTATAAAAAGGAAAAAAGTCCCTTCCAAATATGAAGAAACTCAAAAGCTTTTGAAAGCATGTATGATTGAGAATGAAAAATTGAAATGTGAAATATATGGCACGATAGATTTTAAAAGTGTGGTTATTCCTAATGAGAATATTAATAATATATTACATAAGAATGAGACATTGAAAAAAAAAAGATTAATAACCTCATAGAGTTAGATTCCTTATCTAAGTTCACTAAAGGTAGTGAAAAATTGAAAAAAAATATTTAGAACCAAAAAGAACTTATAATGAGGTATGGAATTGAATTCACCTATAAAAAGCCATCATCCAGGGCCAAGACAATTTCTGTAAAGGAAAAGCATTCACATGATGAGGCTATGAATAAATTATCATATAAACATGCTACATCTTCTAAATATGTGTAAAAATCAAATATTTATCAATAATCTATTATATTCTAAGTAAAAGGAAATTTTTATGAATTCATGTACAGTTTATATTCTAAACCCAAAAGACATAATAGTTAAGACACAAATATGCATAATTTTGATTTAAAGCCACACTAAAGATTATGGAATATCTTCCTCATTTATATAAGCTTCTTTTTCATTAAAATGGCATGAAATAACTTCTCAATTGTTATAGGCCATCATACAATCATTTGACACATGTTCACAATTCTCATATGCCACAATGTTATCAAAGGAACAAATATGTGTTAATTCAAATTGAGGCTTTATGATCATATAATAATAGCTCCTAATTCTATATATATAAAAGAAGACATTATATTAACCCATACTATCCATTAAGACCTACGAATGCATGTATGCTATATTTTTATAGTCATTACTCAGATGGTTCATACACTTTCAAAATAATGTATGAGAAGTCATTTCTTTTAATGATTATGGAAATATAAGTATAAGTTGTCTTTTGAATCAATGCTTCTTAACTAGATGCAAAGAAATTGTTAAAAAGGTTTAAAGACTAATTTAAAGTATTCAAATTTGTGTGAGAACTTGTAATAAATTATTTTCTTTATCTTGCAATTCTATATCAAGTGTTATCATATGAATAACAATAATTAATATCACCTTCATTGGTATCAAATATGAAATAACCAAGATAATCTAATAGATTGATTTTAAAAGAAAATTCATTAAGATCCCTCCCATGAACCAAGTAAGGAAATTAGTATCAAAGGACCAATTATTAAAACACTTGAGAAACTAAAAGAGGTAAATGTTTATGATTCATAAATAAGGTAACCACTTGGTTTAATATTTGTAATATTTAAGCATATTAATTTGGCATGCATATTTTAAGAGATGTTGAATAAAGGGAGGTTTCAATCTTGATTTTTCATAATAATAAAACATGATTATTTACTAATAATTTGAGTTTATGGCATAGAGTTTAAAAGATAGGTGCATTTGGAATTAATTTAAAGAGAAAAACTTGGACTTGGAGGTCATATTTGAATAGAATGGAAGAACAAGATTCATTGAAGCTTTAAGACCATTAGTTTGATGTTTTGAACTTATTCATAAGTTTTATTTGAAGTTTAAATTTTCTAAGGGCTAAAGTTTTTCATTAAGGCATTTTATGAGTTTAAAGGTGCTTAAATTTTCACTAAAGATGTTAAAATTTGAGTTTAAATTTTTTTAATCAATTTAGTTGTTGAAACAGCATTATAATGTATTTAAAAAATTATGTACAATGGTTTCAAAGTAAAAGAACGAAGTCTGTAATGTTTTGGATTCGTTTAAAAATAAAAGTTATAATGTATTTCAAAACTTGTGTGCAATGGTTTTGAAGTAAAACAATGAAGTCTGTAATGTTTTGGATTGGTTTAAAATTAAAAGTTTCAAAGTTTTCTTAAATTGATCATAAACCAAGTCATTTTGTGTTTTTAATCTTAATTATCGTGTCTTGGTAATCAAATTCATTTAGGAGATATTTTATAACTTTTTTGGATTGAATTGAAATTGAAACAAATAAATTGGAATTGATTTAAACAAATTTTACATCTATTGTATGCTAAAACAGTGGCAACTGTTCAATTAATAAGTTACATTGGTCGACTAGTGTACTCGATTAATCGATTGATATGCCAATTGCAAGCGTAACAATTAATTTTCTTTTTTTATTTTCAACAATTTATCATCTCTCTAATGGGTAATAAGCACCCATGATGACTCATTTACCTTTTTAATACTATAAATAAAATTTCTATACAATTAGTTATAATCTTATTGCAATTCGATTGAAGTTTTAAGCTTATAAACTCACATACATCAAAGCTTTCAAGTTTTCTTATTTCTTGATCTTTCATCTTCACTCTTCAAGGCTTAAATCCAATTCTGTTGCTTTAAATTCATCATTTCTAGTTTATTTAAGATTTTAAAACTTTCATTGATCATACATTTTGTTTTTGAAAGCATAAGAGCCCTTGGTTTATTAAGCTTTAAGCGAAACACCTTCATAGGTGTGGTTACTATTATACGAGTTTCTCATTTATTTTATTATTTGAACTTGTATAGGCTCCTCTTTACCTTAAAAAGATTTTCTAAAGGTTACTCTTCATCTTTAAAAAAATGATTTCAGTTGTTAAGAGTTATTCTTCTCTCAAAGAGGAAGTTTTTACTTGTTACATTGTAATAAAGAAAATTCCAACAACAAGTGTGATGGGAGAATACTTGGCCTAAATAATTTGACCAAACTTGCTTATCATATTGTTGGTTGGAATTTATCAAATCATTGACATACATTGTTATCAAATCCTCTCTGTTTAACCTTATTTATATTATTATCAAAGTTTCATATACATTAACGTATCATTATAAATTGAATATTAATGTAAGGATTGCATTCATTTGGAAATGGTTTAGGTGGCCTGGTTTGATCAATTTAGAAAAATGTTAAAACAATCAATTCACTCCTCTCTTGAGTGCCTTTAAAACTTTCAATCAGTATCAAAGTTAGGCTTACTTGTATTTAATTGATTTATAATGAAATTGTGAGTTAAGATCCAATTATTGTACACTTGATAAGTTCATCTAGTAATAAGAGGCCAAACATTAGTTGAACACCATTCTTTGATGGGAATGATTATCTCTATTTTAAGATTAGGATAAAATTTATCCTTGTGGTAGAAAATATTGAGTAATGAGATATTGTTAATGTAGGGCCATATATTCCATAAATCTTGAAAATAAACAAATAGTGCATAAGGTAAAGAAATAGTGGACATTAAAGCATAAGAGCTTGATTTTACTAAACAATAGGGCCATCCATATTTTGTTTTGTGCATTAAGTAGAAATGGGTTTAATAAAGTGTCATGTGTGAAAAACCTCATGAGATTTGGCACACACTTAAAGTCATACATAAGGAAACAAACCAAAAAAAGGCAATAAGGTTTTTATGCTTATTCATCAATATGAATTATTTTCTATGCATCATGATGAAATATCTCTAGCATGTATACTATATTTCTTAAGATTATAAATGTATTGAATGTATTGAATGGCCTAGGAAAATCATATTCAAATATTAAGCTTTTAAGAAAAATTCTTATTACCTAAGGAATGAGAAGCAAAGGTTACCTCCATCCACAAGGTAAAAGACCTAAATGTTTTACATTTGGAAGAATTAATAAGTTCACTTCTTACATGCAAAATGTGTCCTAAGGAGACCAAAAACAAGGAAGAGGAAGTGGCTTTAAGGACAAAGAACTTGGCATTCAAGGCCGTGAAGGAGGAGCAAAGTGATGAAGAGATGACTTTAGATGATAGTGAAGATAAATAGCTCCCCTCACAAGGAAATTCAAGAAGATGTTGAAGAAGAAAGGCTAATTCATAACAGAGGATCAAGGTACGAATGATTTTAAAAGAAATTCATATACTAACATTGTTTGTTATGAATGTAGTAAACCCAGCTATTTAAGAACCCAATGCCCATTTCTCAAGAAAATTAGGAAGGGAGAAAGTAGTAGCAAGAAGGAAAAGAAGGAGAAGAATGAAAGAAAGATGAGGAAAACTTTGAAGGCCATTGTTGTGGGAGATTACAAGTTAATTAAAAAGTGAGAAATTTATAAAGGAAGTTAAAAATTTATAAATGAATTTACAACTTTTGTCTCATGCATTAGATGATAAGGTACCTTCTACTTCACGCTCTTATGACGATAAAAATAATGATGTTGAATATTAATTGAGTTACAATGATTTGGTTAGATATTTAGAAGGTGTAAACTTGGAAAGGAAAAAATTATCGTACAAATGCAAGGAATCTGTGAAGTTGATTGATGAACTTAGGTTAAATAATAATATGTTAAAGAAGAATTTACATAATTTAGAAGTTAAGAGTATGGTTGTCAATGATGATAGAAAGAAACTTATGTATGAAAATGAATTATTAAAGAATGAGGTAAATTTTTTAAAGGAATCCTTAGAAAAATTCACTAAACTAAGAGAGAAGTTAGATAGCATGCTCAGAGCTCAAAAATTTTCAAATGATAGGCATGGCTTAGGTTTCAATCAAGAGAGTAGAACCCCTAATACCAAGATCACTTTTGTGAAGGGAAGGAACTTAAATAAAGAGAATATTCCTAAGCCTTCTCTTAACAATGGTGTATCCACATCTAGAACTCAACCTGGGAAAAACAATCATGCTTTTATGTATTTATCGAGACCTGCATCTAGGGTGAATATGCATGCTACCAAAAATAAGCATAACTTCTCTTCAAATGCAAAAGTTCAAGACAATGCATATAGACCACCAATTAGAGAAATTTAGATAGCTTATGATCATGGACCTCAAATACATTTTCAATCATCTAGAAATTTCCCTTATGCTTATTCTATTCCATGGAATATGGCTTATTCATATTCTAAGTCAAAACCTTAACAAAGAAGGACTTTTAGGAATGGTGTGCCTAAAAATTCATATAGAAACAACTATATGCCACATGTGCATTTTTATGATGTTCCATATATTTATTATTTTTTGTGAAAGATTTTTTTATGTTGAAAATTTTTGTTTTGATAAGCAATCAAGGTTTGATAGTGTACTCCAGGACATAGATAGTAAAAAGATATCTAACCCCTAAGAATCCAAATTAATATGGGTATCTAAAATGAAATAAATATGTTTGTTTTGTACGAATTCAAGAGTATCAAATGGTATGTAGATAGTAGTTATTCTAAGCATAGGACGGTAGATGCTACTTAATTTATACCATTAAAGGGTAAAGACGAAGGATAGGTCATTTTTAAAGACAATGTAAAATGTAAGGTAACTAGCATTGGCAAAGTCAGTAAGAAAGATGCAACTATTGATAATATGCTTTTAGTAGATGGTTTAAGGCATAATTTATTAATTGTTAGTCAATTTTGTGATAAGGATTTCAAAGTATTTTTTTTAAAGAAAATATTTCATAGCTTTTAAATTTGTAGATAATAGTATAGTTTTCATTAGAAAGAGAGAAGTAAATATGTATACCATTAATTTAAATAATCTCTCTAACAATGATATTAAGTGTTTCATATTTATAAATGCAGATGCTTAGATGTGGTACAAAAAATGTCATACAAACATGGAGTATATTTTCAACATAAACAACAAGGAGCTTGTAAATGACTTACCAAAGGTGAAATTTGAAAAGGATAAAGTATGCGATGCATGTCAAATAAGTAAGAAAACCAATAGTTCTTTCAAGAATAAAAATTTCGTAATTACATTTAGATCTTTAAAACTCTTGCATATCAATTTATTTGAACCATCTAAAGTCAATAGTGTAGGTGAAAGATTATAAGTTTATATGATAGTTAATGGTTTTAGTATGATTACGTAGGCTATGTTTCTAACTAGTAAGGATAAATGTTTTAGGGTTTTTTGTTAAATTTAATAAAAGAGTTACAATTAAAAAAAGATTATATGATTTCATCCATTAGAAGTGATCATGGTAAGAAATTTAATAATGTTTGATGCATATATTAAGGAAAATGGGATTTTCATTAATTTTTTAGCTCCTAAGACTCCTCAATAAAATGGAGTTATTGAAACGAAAAATAAAAATTTATAAGATATGGTTATGAATATGTTAGATGAATATAGCTTTCCTAAGTATTTTTGAGAAAAATCCATAACATGTGCATGTCATATATCCAACAAGGTCTAAAAAAGACCTTATATAGATAAAACTCCTTATGAACTTTGGTATGAAAAAAAGTCAAAAGTTAGTTATTTTAAGGTTTTTTAAGTGTATGTGTTTTTATTTTGAGTACTAGAGATAACGTAGGTAAGTTTAAAGAAAAATCTAAAAAGGTCATATTTTTTTTATTTCTACACTAGTAGAGTCTATAAGGTGTTTAACAAGAGAACCATAATGATTGAATAGACTATACATATGGTTTTTGATGAATTAAACTCCTTCGCCATGAAAAAGTGTTGATGATGTTAGTTTAAGTTTATCCAAGGATATGGAGAACTTAGTATTAGAAGAGTAAAAAGAGGATAACTTAGAAAATTCCCCTTCACTTAGTGAACAAATTATTAATCTAAGTAAGGGTAAAAAGAGAGATGAAAGTTTACATAGAGTGAAGGTTTAAAAAAGATCATCCTCCAAACCAAATCTTAGGTGATGTTCAAAGAAGTGTAGTAACTAGATCATCTTTTAGAGACTTGTCCCATTTAGCCGTTATCTCCCATATAAAGCTTAAAACCATATATAAAGCTCTTAGGATATGTTTGGTTTTATTGTTATTTTGTGTTTCAATTGTTATTTTATTTGTCACGGAAACCGACGTGAAAAAATGTGTTTAGTTGTGTTTTTTTTATGTATTATGATAATCGTAAAAAACAAAATAATAAAAAAAGGAACAAAACAAAAAAAAACACTGGAGACATTAAAAAAATGTTTTTAGAAGTTGAAACCCTTCTAGAAATTAGTCATCATCCAAGTCACAAGTAGCAAATGCCCTAGAAATCAATACCAATAAGAATCAAAAGTTTTTATACAAACCCTCCCAAGAGAACTCATCGTCGATATACTCTCAAAATTACCAATGAAGTCTCTTTGTAAGTTCATGTGTGTCTCAAATTGTGGATTTTTATGATATCTAGCACTCATTTCACCAAAATCCATCTGGGTTTTGCTCATTGGAGCAAAGCTGTAGAGTATAGCAAACAGTGACTGATTATGTCTTGTCAAAATCTTTATTCTACAGAGTACGGGTCAATTGGTAGTTGCAGGGATGATAGTCAAGAGATTTAAGTGTTGGAGCTTGATTGTAGTTGGAAGACATATTGGATTGATGTCGTGGGTTCATGTAATGCATTCTTGTGAAAATACCCTTTTCTTGATTAATCAATCTATTAGGGAATCTAAGAGAATTGCAAAAGCCCTCATTTTTTAGCTTGGAGTTGATGCTTGTCTTTGTATTCATGGATTTGGTTATGATTTAGATGTTGATGATTATAAGGTGGTAAGAATTGGGAGTGGTTCTATTGTTAGTGTTTATTCACTTAGAACGGACCCTTGGAGAAGAATAGGGAAGTTCCCTTATGAAAATTGTGTCTATAAGTATGGCTGATTCCTTAATGGATCTGTTCATTGGGCAGTTTAATTATTATTATTATATTTATGTAATCTTTATAATTACTATAGATTTTTATCAATGTAATGTAAATATTTGATTTAATATAAATTGCTATTAAAAAATTAATTTTTAATTATTATTTGTTTTTATAAAATCTTTATAATTATTATATATTTTTATTAATGTAATTTAAATATTTTATTTAATATAAAATGCAAATAAAAATTAATGTTTAATTTATATAATTTATATAGGTTTTATTAATGTAAATTTAAATGCTTGATCTAATATAAAATAATGTTAAAATATATTAATAAAATTTAAACATTTTTTACTATACAAATAATACATGTAACAACACAATGCAAAAATACAATAACTAAAACGGAAATAGGAAACAACAATACAAAGCAAAACATAAAAGCCAAAAACAATTTCCAAAAACAAAAAAATAAAAATAAAAATAAAAGCTGAACCAAGCGAGCCTTTAGTGAGAAAATTTGGGTTTTAGCCATGAACGAAGAGTTAAATCAATTTTAAAGGAACAAATTTTGGACAATATTACCTAGGCCTAATGATCATCAAATTATTAGTACCCAATGAGTGCTTAGAAACAAACTTAATAAACTAGATAACATTATGATAAATAAGGCTAGATTGGTAGCTAATCAAAAAGAAAGAATTGATTATGATGAGAATTTTGCACCTGTAGTTAGGTTGGAGGCTATTAGGTTGCTTTGACATTTGCATATTTTATGTGCTTTAATCCATATCAAATGGATGTTTGGAGTGCTTTAAGAAAAACTTAATGGTTTTATCCAATAAGAAGGTTATATAGAGCAACTACCCAACTTTGAAAACCATGATGCACCAAACCATGCTTACAAGTTTTCAAAAGCATTATATGATTTAAAATGAACTCCTAGAGATTGGTATGAGAGGTTAAATGCATTCTTGATTCAAAACAGTTTTTTAAAAGGTAAGGTGGATACTACTTTCCTTATTAAAAAAGAAAAAAGTCGATATCTTGATTGTGCAAATTTATATTGATAATATTATTTCTGGAGCTACTAATGAGAAGTTGTTTAAGATGAGTATGATAAAATAGTTGAATTTCCTTCTTAGCTCACAAATTAAGTAAATGAAAGATAGAATCTTCATTAGTCAAGCTAAGGCCTATTTGGTTTTGGTTTTTTGTTCCTTTTTTTCATAAACATAGAAACCAATGCAAATTTTTTTCATTGGTTTCTATATTTTGACATTGGTTTTTGTGTTTAGAACATAAAAATAGAAAAACAAAACAAGAAACATAAATAAATATGGCTTAAGAAGTTATTAAAGAGATTTGAAATGGATTAAGCAAGGTTTTTAAGAACCTCACAAGAGTTATCACTAAATTGAATAAGGATGAAGAAGGCAAACCCATAAATTCTAAGGTGTATAGAGCTAGGATAAGTAGTTTGATGTATCTTACTCCTAGTAGGTCCGATATCATATATAGTGTATGCTTATATTATAGGTTTCAATCAATTCCTAAAGAGTTTCATCTCTAATCCTTTAAGCGAATTTTGAGGTATTTGTGTAGTACATCATGTTTAGGATTATGGTATCTTAGGAATGCATATATATATTTGGTTCACTATTCTAATGTAGATTGTGTTACTAGTCATTTAGAAAGAAAGAGTGCATTCAATACTTGTCAATTTCTAAGAAACTCATTAGTGTCATAATTTAGTAAGAAGTAAAATTCAGTAACTTTATCAAATTATAAAGGAGTATGTAGTGGTTAGTAGTTGTTGTGAACAAATCCTTTGGGTTAGGTAACAATTTAGAAATTATGGCATGGAAGTTATTAAGATTCCTATTAAATGAGTTAATACTAGTGTCATATGTCTAACCAAAAATCCAATTCAACATTTAAGGACTAAACACATTGAGAGTATATATCATTTTATAAGAGATCATGTGCAAAATGGTGATATAAATGATATCTTTACTAAACTAATGAATGAGGATAAGTTTTGCATTATTATAAGAGAATTAGGCATGACTGATGGTAGATCTATATGAACTTTGTATGTTGATACATGCATTCTCAACTTTTATTCATGTTTATGAATGATTTTTCAACTCTGATATATGTTTATGTATGACTGTTCAATCTTGATGTGTGTTTATGCATGTTTCATAACTTTGGCATATTTGAAAATTTAGTGTTTTATATATATTTTTTCAAATTTTGATATGATCTCCTCTAGAAAATTGATTTTTATAACAATTGGCTTTTTTTCAGTTTTTATAACTTTATTATCAGAAAGGAGGGGAGAAATTTATATTATATTAATGTTTCATATAAAAGGATTTAAGGTTTAAATCATTTTTATAGTAGTTTTTCATTTTATGCATAATACCCACATTTGATGTAATATATGTTCTTTTATAACTCCTTTATGTGTTATTGCTCTTAAATGTATTATTGCATATATTTAGGGGGAGTATAAATTGTTTTAATACACAAATTGAGGAATGTAATTTATAATTGGTATCTTTGATAATGCATGCTTATGAATTGATATGAAATAGTTGATTTTAAATGTATTTTTATTCCCTAATATTACTTATTTTGTCATCATAAAAAAGGAGTAGATTGTTTAACCAAAAGAAGTTACAATCTTCCCTAGTATTACTTGTTTTGTCATCATCAAAAAGTGGGAGATTATTGAACTAAAAGAAGTTACAATCTTCCTTAATATTACTCGTTTTTTCATCATAAAAAAGTGAGAGACTGTTGAAGCAAAAGAAGTTACAATCTTAATTTTGATGATAATAAAATATGATTTTTTTACTAATGATTTTAGTTTATGATATAAAGTTTAAAGATAGTGCATTTAAAATTGATTTAAAGAGAAAAGCTGGTACTCGGAGGTCATATTTTAAGAGAATGAAAGAACAAGATTTATGGAAATTAGTTAGGCGTTTTGAACTTGTTTCTAAGTTTTATTTGAAGTTTAAATTTTTTTAAGGGCTAAAATTTTGCATTCATATATTTTATGAGTTTAAAGTGGCATAAATTTTCACTAAAGAAGTTAAAATTTGAGTTTAAAGCATTTGAATCAATTTAATTATTAAAACAACCTTATAATATGTTCTAAAACTTATGTGCAATGGTTTTGAAGCAAAAAAATGAAGTTTTAATGTTTTGGATTGGCTTTAAAATAGTTTAAAAATAAAAGTTTTAGAGTTTGCTTTAATTGATCATAAACCAAGCCATTATGTGTTTTAATCTTAATTATCATGACTTGGTATTCAATTTCACTTAGGAAAAATTTTATAACCTCTTTGGATTGACTTGAAATTGAAACAATCAAATTAGAATTGTTTTAAATGAAATTTATAACTAATGTATGCTGAAACAGTGGAAACTATTTGACCAATAAGGTATTTTAGTCAACCAGTGTACTCTGTTGGTTGACCAACACGTCAACTACAAGTGTAACGACTAATTTTCTTTTTCTATTTTCAACCAGTTTTCATCTCTCTAATGGCTAATAAGACCTCCTCACAACTCATTTAGCTTCTAAACACTATAAATAAGATTTCTATACAATTTTTTTGAATCTTTATACAATCTTATTGAATTTTTAAGCTTACAAACTCATATATATCAAAGTTGTCAAGTTTTCTTATTTCTTAATCTTTCATCTTTATTCTTCAAGGCTTAAATCTAATTCCAGTGCTTCAAATTCATTATTTTTAGTTTGTTTAAACTTTTAAAATTTTTACTGATGATAAATTTTGTTTTTCAAAGCATAAGAGCCTTTAGTTTATTAAGCATTAAGTGAAACACTTTTATAGGTGTATTTTGGTTACTATTATAAGAGATTTATCATTTTTTAAGTTATTTGATTTTTTTTATAGACTCCACTTTACCTTAAAAAAATTTGTTAAAGGTTACTTTTCACTTTGCAAAAAGAAAATTTTAGTTTTTAAGGTTACTCTTTACCCAAAGAAAAAGATTTTACATGTTACATTGCGATAGTGAAAACTCTAGCATCAATTGTGTTGATAGAGGACTAGGCCTAAGTAGTTTATTCAAATATCTATAAATCTTGGTGTATCCTTTTAATCTTGCACTCTATATTTATTACTTATTATGTTGTTAAATGGAATTTATATAATTATCAAAGTATTATATACATTGGCATATCATTATAGGATGAATATTGGCACAAGGATTGCATTTGTTTGAAATTGGTTTAGGTCGCTTAGTTTTATTAGCTAAGAAAAATTTTAGAATACTCAATTTACTCCTCCTTAAGTTCCTTTAAAAATTACATAAGAGAAAATATTATTGTACGTACTTAAGGTGAGAAATATAGATTGATATTTGAATGGTATAAGAGTACTATGAAGGACATGATATATGTTAATATCATGATTCCTATCTAAACTCATGACATGCCTAACATTTTTTAATTAGTATATCTTATGGAGATATTGTGTTTTTATAGAAAAAACAAAAATAAAAAAGAGTTTTAGTTTGCTGAAGGTAAAAATATGAAAAGAAAAAAAGTGCGTTACTTAATCGAACAGGCATACATTATATTAAATGTAAGGAGTTAATACATAATAGGCTATCTTATAAGAGTCCCAATCCATCATATTATGATTAGAAAATTGTTAATTCATTTAATCGTTATATGGCATTTGTTAAAAATTTTATTTAATTTTTATGTCATGAAGCATTGAATATATGGAATTGAAATATGTTTCTCTAATGTTTTATTTTTTATTATAGGTTGAATGAGTCTAAAGTACCACTTAAGTAAGAATGATGATAGATGTTTATTGTGTCAATTGTTATGGATTAAATTATTATAAACTACCAATCAATTAATTTTGTATTTCTTATTCATAAGAATATTGATGAATTTTTTTCGTGTAATTGTATTTGAATTTTAGATTGCAACTTGTGCACGTTTTTATTATAATAAGATATATATGAATTCTTTGTCTTTTTGAAAAAAATAAGTCAAATAATTAGCTAAGACACGAATCTCAAGTTTTATATTTCATAAGCATAGTAAATAAGAGAGTAAGAACAAAAAGAAAATTTCAAATTTAAAGTGGTTTGAGAACTCTTGACCTCTCTTTTAAAGATCATTTTGATAATTCCCTTTCATCTTTCTTCAGTATGTAATAAGTACCATATTGTCCAACTTATCTCTTTTAAGTTAAGAGTAACCTTTCATACAATTATATCCTTTTGGATGAAGAAGAACATAACATCTCTTAACATTGGTAAAAACTAAGTTGATAGCATTTTACATTCTCTAGGAAGAAGAGAAAATATTTATAACATTAAACTCCACTTAGTTTGCATAAATAACTAAATAATTATAACTATCCCACTATGCTCACTTAATGCACCAGCAATGATTTGGTTCTCAAACACACATAAATATGCATTAAAAATTATTTCGAAGCTTATTTATATGTCAAAAGATTCTTAACCAAACTATGAAGTATTTATATCGAGCTTATAATGTTGTAATTATTGGATTTTTTTAGGAAAAGGTTATAATTTTTGGAGCTATAAACTACGCATTATAATGAATAGTTTCTTTATATTCAATCAACTTAACCTTTACTTATTTGGCATGTCCATTCCATTCTATTGACTTTATATTTAATGAAATGGTTTATCTAAATCCATACAAATTATTTAGACACTAATCTAATTTAGTTGCAAGTTATTTAATGGACCTAAAAAATATGCTTATATTCCTAACTCAAAAACATGATAAAGGTAGATTAATCTCCTATACAAGATTACCTAACTTATAAGATAGGTTGTGATGGAGATCTATTTGCATCAACATTTATCGATCAGTTGAAAAGCATTGGAGGTCCTATAATAAGAATAAGAGCTAAGCATATGAAGGATGCTTTGCAAGGGTTGACAAAGGACATTCAAGACAATGAGGTTATTTTAGAACATTCTAAAGCATTACTAAGATTAATTACTTATCTTTGAGCCTAAGAAGATGGACAAAGCCTAATATATGAAAAATAATGCTTGGAGCCCAATATGCAAGAATTATCTTCATGCTTAATTTTAATGAAGCCAATCTGCATATTTATCGTTTGAATAGGCTAAAGGCATGAACTTGGAGGGAAATTTCATATTTTGACTTTTTTTTCATTAATTTTTATTCGTTATCAAGTTATTTTTAGAAGGATTTCAAATTTAAGGCTGATTAATATTGATTTTTATCCATTAATTAAGGAAATCCTTCCTAGTCAAGTCTTTCCTATTTAATTCTAATTAGGATTAATTAATAAGATCTTTACTTATAGATTTTTCATCATTTGGTACCTATTTAAAGAGGCAACCTAGTGTATTATGAAATTTATCATATTATCCATAAAATTTGAGTGTTTTTTCTATGGTGAGAGCTTTCTGTTGGTTCTTTATTCAAGAAATAAATCTAATCTCTTCAAGTTAACTTGTAGTGATCAACTTATAACTTTGGTTCTAATTAACAAGTTTGGTTAAGTTCGAGTTCTTTGCTCAATCCAAGATAGGTTTTAGGGTTTCTTTTTCCTTGTTGATTTCGAGTCTTCAATGTTCTTCACCAAGGTTCATATCATTTGGTATCAAAATCAAACCTTTGAATTAGGTTACACATATCCTAGTTACGTTTCATATCATTTGGTATCAAAATCAAACCTTTGAATTAGGTTACACATATCCTAGTTACGTTTCTTTTTAATCTTTGTTTTTTTATTTTATTCTTCTTATTCTCATGTCTTGTTTTTTAGTATACTTTTCCTTATTCTCTTCTTTTTCCTTTTAGCCATAATTAAATCAAAGTTTTTCTATTCATCTATTTTCCTTTGAGTTATAATAGTTATAAAAAAAGAAAAAAATTGCTTATCTTTGATTATTGTACAAATTTGTGTCAAATCAAAAGTTATAAGATTCTACTTATCTTTAATCTTTGAACACATTTTGGGTGTTATTCCTAGTCAAAAAGAAGCAAAAAAAAAAAAAAAGTGAAGAAGACACTTACTATCTCTTATTTGGCTTAAAATTTCCATTATCATCCCTAAATTATTTCCTTTGTCTTCTTTCCTTTTGTAGTCATTTTCTAAATTAATTTTTCTTCCCTTATAAATGAAAAGCATGAGGAAGACACTTACCATCTTCCATTTGGTTCAGACTTTTTATTACCATCCTTAAATTATTTCCTTTTATCTTCTTTTCTTCTATAGTCATTGTTTGCATTAATTCTTCTTTCTTTATTAGTGCTTAATTATTTATTTCTTCCTTATTTTTTTAGATTTTCTATCATTCATTGATTTGTACTTTTCTTTCCTACTTATTTAAATTTTGTTTCCACTATTTTCTTTCTATCTCCACTTTTTAATTATATTTACCTTTCTTGTTGACTTAGAATTCAAAGTAATTAAGTTCGAAATGCTATTGGTTTTCTTATTGAGATCATTGATCAAGTTCTAGTTTCAAGAGCTTGAAAGGGGAAGTTAAGTGGTAAAAGGCAAGAGTAGAGAGTCCAGCATCAAGAAAAGCCAAAACTGAGTGAAACACAAGTGAACATCGATTAGAGAGTAAACACATACAGGAGTATGTGAGGACAATCTCATCTATTTTGTTACTAATTGTTTATTTGCAGGTTTAGTCATGAATAGTGGTAGATAAAATGTTAAAATTGATCTCAAGATGTTCATGAAAGCCATCCAAGATCAATTCCAAACTCCTAATATAAGATTAGATAATTTTAAGACATCATGCATGTTAAATTCTTATAGAAAACAACCACAAAATGTAGAGAAAGAGGAGGAAGCCGATTTTAAAGAGGTTTGCTTCATTCGAGGAAGAGGGGTTATCTAAAGGTATGATAATAATTTGAGTAGTATTAAGATGTAGATTCCATCTTTTCAAGGCAAGAATGAATCAAAGTTATAATTGGAGTGGGAAAGAAAAGTAGAACATGTGATTGATTGTCACAATTACTCTCAGGAGAAAAAGGTCAAGTTGGCAATGGTTTAATTTATAGATTATGTTAGCATTTGGTGGGATCAAATGATGTTTAGTAGACATAGGAATGGAGAGAGGCCTATTTGGTTATAAGAAGAGATGAAGGTAGTAATGCACAAACGGCTTATACCTAGCCAATATTATAGAAACTTATGTAGGAATTTACAATGTTTGATTCAAGGTTCCAGAAGTATGGAGGAATACTACAAAAGATGGAGATGCCCATTATTATGGCTAATATTGAAGAAGATGAAGAAGCTACTATAGTTAGATTTGTTACTGGTTTAAATAAGGAGATTGGTAATGTAGTATATTTGCAACATTATGTGGAGATGGAGGATTTATTATATAAGGTGATTAAGGTAGAAAGACAATTAAAAAATCTAGGGGAACTTCCAAATCTAGCTCAACTTCTAGCTCTTCATGGAGATCAAATTGGAAGGATATCAAGATTGTCAAAATAAAAAGATGATTTAAAAGCCAAAGATTCGGTTTCTTCTTCTAAAGGTAAAACTGAAACTAAACCCTCTTATAAATCACATGATTTTAAGTGTCAAGGGTTTGGACATATTGCTTCTCAATGTCCAAATAAAAGGACTATGATTATCATGTACAATGGTAAGGCGGCGAGTGTTAGCTCAAATGATGATGAAATGCCTCCATTGGAGGATTTTAATGATGTGAATGTTGAAGGACCCGTGAGTACGAAATTGCTTACCACTAGTGTTGAATCAAGGATTGTTCCACCTTATTTTGGTAATGACAAAACAATCTTTGCTACTAATATGTGTGTTTTTAAGTGTGCTTGAAAGATAAGTTGGACAGAGTTCAAACTAACCAATTAAGGAGTCTTGAAGAAGAAAATGAAGAATCATCTGAGGACTCAAGTTTGAATAAAGAAGTTTAGAATAAGTTTATATCTGTTTAAATTTAGTTTTATTTTGGTGGTCTCAAGGGGCTCATAGTTAACCAGTCATGCATACATATTTTAGAATATGCATATAAGTGTACAATCAAGAGGTTTTATATGTTTTAATGTGATTAAATGAGAATAAACCTCTTGGTTCTTATTTCAATTAATTAGGAAAACATAAGATATTAAGTAATTAAGATAAATAATTATTTGATAGATATGTTTTGTTTTTTGAAATAGTTAAATAAAGATGTAGTGAAATGTCTTATGTTGTATTCATTTGGCTGTATGTGGTTTTTAGGTCGGTCGACCGAATGGGATAGGTCGGTCAACCGAATGATTGTGATCGGTCAACTAAATGATAGATGAAGGTCTATCGGTCGATCGAATGACTAGATCAGTTGACCGAAGCAAAGGGCGAAGGCCTATTAGTCGACCGAACCAAGAGATTGGTAAATATAGCGAAGGTTGAGGATTACACGGATATCTTATAACATTATACACACTGATATCTTATAACATTATATAACAGATAAAAATATTAACATTGAGTTTTTCCCATTGGACAAAAGGTAATAATATTACTATTGTCCTACAGATATGTAAGAAATTCTATATATAAATAGGTTAGTTAGTATTATGTTAGCACAGTGACGAAAATACAAAAAAATTTTAAGCAGATATTATTTTTTTGGTCTTACAAAGAGCTTATTGAGGTTTACTATTTGAGAGTTTTTGCTCATTATTTTATCAAGTGTTTGGGTGAATTTATTTTAGAGTACTAACTGTTTATACTTGAGTTTTGATTGTTTGTGAAGGTTTCTTGCATATTTTTCTTGTGTGCATCATCTTATTAAAAAGCCTCTTTTATTCACTATATTGAAATTGAGTTAAGGAATTTTTCGGTGTATTATTGTCAAGTGAAATTGAGAGGTTATTCTTGAGCCTAGGAAAAAGAAGTGAGTGAAAGGTTATCATTTAGCCTGTAAAAGGAAGTGTATTGATCATTGTATTCTTGTTGAAAATGTAATAAGAAAGAAATCTCAATAGTGGTTTTGGGGATTGGATTAAGAGTAAGTGGATAGCTTCGAACCAGAATAAATCTCGATATTTCTTCTTTCTCTACTCTTTTATTTTCTGCACTTATATTATTGTATCTTATCTGATTGGATGAATTTTTTTATACTTCTACATCTATTATTTATGAGTCTTATTTAATAAGTTCTAAATTCTAATTCACCCCCTCTTAGTGCCATAACGAACCCAAAAACTAGATAAAACCTTAACATTCAACATAAAGATGAAGGTAATAAAGCCCAGCATAAACATATCTTTCATACTGGAAGCCATGTGAATAGCAAGGTATGTAGTATAATCATTAATATTGGGAGTTACACCAACATTGCTAGTACTTTATTTGTTGATAAATTGAAGATGATAACTCAAAAGTAACAAAAACCATACAAGTTGCAATGGTTGAATGAGTGTAGGGAAGTTAAGGTTACAAAACAGGTTTTGGTGACATTTTCCATTGGGAGTTACAATGATTAGATTCTTTATGATGTAGCACCAATTCATGCTAGTCATCTTATTTTGGGTCTTCCATAGCAAGTTGATAGATAAGTTCAACATGATGGGTACAAAAACAATTTACTCCTTTATCGTGAACAGTCAATATGTGATCTTAACACCTCTCAGACCATGGGGCATATATAAAGGTTACATTAGGGTAGTAAAGGAGTGCAAATAGAGAGAAAAGCAAGTGAATGCTCAAGAAAAGAGTAAGAGTGATAAAAAGAGGGAGAGTGTGAAAAGAGTGACAAAAGTATAGTAGTAATCAATGAGAGAAGAAAATTAGATTGTGTGATTTAAAATATAGAGAAAAATATAAGGGTTAGTGCCTATACTAGTAACGATGATGTCAAGAGGGATATGTTAGAGAGATAACAACTACTTGTACTTATGTACAAGGATGTTTACCTTTCAACTAACAATATTACTCCTTCTTTGTCTAGTGCTATTGCGTCTTTATTGCAAGAATTTGCCGATTTATTCCCTAATGACTTACAACAAGGATTATCACCTTTAAATGATATTGAGCATCAAGTTTATTTCATGTCAGGATCAACAATTCCTAATAGACCAACGTATAGAGCTAATCCGAAAGAGACTAAAGAGATTCAAAGACAAGTGGATAAGTTAGTGAAGAAAGGATTCGTGAAGGAGAGTCTCAACCCATGTTCAAGTTCTATAATTCTAGTACTAAAGAAAGATGGAAGATGGTGCAAGTTTGTGAATTATCGAACTATCAACAAAATTACGGTAAAGTATAGACATCTCATACCTAGATTAGATGATATACTTGATGAGTTGCATGGTTCTTGTTTGTTGTCAAAGATTGATATAAAAAGTGGATATTATCAAATACACATGAAAGAGGGAGACAAATAGGAAATTTCTTTTAAAACAAAATATGGTTTATATGTGTGATTGGTATTGCCTTTTGGTTTAACTAATGCTCCAAGTACTTTTATGAGGTTAATGAACCATGTTTTATAACCTTTTATTGGGAAATTTGATGTTGTCTACTTTGATGATATTTTAGTATATAGTAAGAACTTAGAAGACTATATCAAACATTTGTATTATGTGCTTTGCGCTTTATGAGAATATAAGTTGTATGTTAATTTCAAGAAGTGCATATTTTGTATGGAATATGTTATATTTCTTATATTTGTTGTGAGTGTACATAGAGTTAGCGTAGATGAGGAAAAGGTCAAGGCAATCAAGGAGTGGCTTACACCTAAGAACACAAATGAGGTACAAAGTTCTCATGGTTTAGTAAGTTTTTATAAAAGGTTTGTAAGGATTTCAATTCTATAGTAGCACCTCTAAATGAACTTATTAAAAAGAATGTTATGTTTAAATGGATCGATGTGCATGAACGTGATTTTAATACTTTATAAGATAAGTTACTAATGAACCTTTGCTTTGTTTACCTAACTTTGATAAAGTTTTTTAGATTTAATGTAACACATTAAGAATTGGCATATGAGTTGTTTTGATGTAGGATTCCAAACCGATTGCATACGTTAGTGAGAAGTTTAGTGGAATAGTCTTGAGTTACCCAATGTATAATAAGGAATTATATTCATTGGTGAGAACTCTACAAACATGGCAACACTATTTATGGTCAAAGGAGTTCATCATTCACTCGGATCATGAGAGCTTAAAGTTTTTGAGGTCTCAAGGTAAACTACACAAAAGACATGTAAAGTGGCTAGAGTTCACTGAAACATTTCCTTATACAATCAAATATGAGTAAGGAAAAGAAAATGTTGTAGTTGATGCATTGTCTAGGAGGTATGCATTATTAACTTCTTTGTAAACTAAATTTCTTATGTTTGAGTTCATTAAGAATTTGTATGATAGTAAAGCTGATTTTGGACAACTATAACTTGTATGTTCTAAGTGTGTATATGGTGATTTTTATAGGCATGATGGATTTTTATTTAAGAAAGACAAACTTTGTGTGTCTAAATATTCTATAAATGAGTTGCTTGTCAGAGAGACCCATAGAGGTGGGTTAATAGGGCATTTTGGTATTAAAAAGACCTTATATATATTACATGAGCATTTCTATTGACCTAACATGAAACATGATGTTCAATCTATCTATGACAAGTGCATTGCATGTAAACAAGCTAAGTCACAAGTCATGCCTCATGCTTACTATGCTCTTTTACCCATGCCTAATCAATCTTGGATTGGCATATTTATGGATTTTATATTGGGTTTACCTAAATCTCAAAATGGTCAAGATAACATATTTGTGATTGTTGATAAGTTTAACAAGATGTCACATTTTATTGCATGCTCTAAAATTAATGATGCAACATATATTATGTATTTATTTTTTAATAAGATAGTGCGTTTATATGGTTTACCTAAAATGATTATGAGTGATAGGGATAATAAGTTCTTGAGTCATTTTTTACATATTTTATGGAGAAAGTTGGGTACTAAACTACTATTTTCTACTGTTGCATATACTCAAATGGATAGACAAACTGAAGTCGTTAATAAGACACTTACTACATTATTGCATGCTCTCATTCAAAAGAACTTAAAACAATGGGAAACAAGTTTATCACATATTAAGATTTTGTATAATAGGGTTGTGCATTCCACTGTGTCTTATTCACCTTTTGAGATTATGTATGATTTTAATCCTTTAACTCTTTTAGATATTTTTCCTTTGCTTACTAATGAATGTGCTAATTGGATGGAAAGAAAAAGATAGATTTTGTTAGGGATTTGCATGCAAAGATTCATGCCAATATAGAGAAAAAGAATAAGTAGTATGCAGAGCAAACTAATAAGGGGTGGGTGAAAGTTACCTTTGAACCTAGAGATTGAGTTTGGGTTTATCTGCATAAAGAAAAATTTGATACCCAAAGGAAATCAAAATTGCAACCTAAAGGAGATGGACCTTTCCAAGTCTTTGAGCGAATAAATGACAACTCCTAAAAGCTTGATTTACTAAGTTATTATGGCAATATTAGTGCTACCTTTAATGTTGCTAATTTATCTTTATTTGATATAGGTGATTTGAGGATGAATCCTTTCGAGGATGGAGGGGATGATTGAGATTTGTTTACATCAACATTCACTAATCTGTTGCAAGGCATTAAAGGTCTTATGGCAAGAGTAAGAGCTAAGCAGATGAAGGAGGCTTTGCAAGGGTTGATCAAGGGCATTTTAGACAATGAGTTTTTTTAGAAGATTTTAAAGCATTACCAAAATTAATTACTTATTTTCAAGTCCAAGAAGATGGATAAAGCCTAACATATGAAAATTAATGCTTGGAGCCCAATATGCATGGATAATTTACATGCTTAATTTAATGAAGCCCAATCTACAAATGTACCTTTTGAATAGGCTAAAGACATAAACTTGGAGGGAAATTTCATGTTTTGAATTTTCTTCATTAATTGTTATAAGTTGTCGAGTTATTTATAGAATGATTACAAATTTAAGGTTGATTAAGGCTGATTTGTATCCATTAATTAAGGAAATCCTAGTCTTTCCTATTTTGTTATGAATAGGATTAATTAAGAATATTTTTCTTCATAGGTTTTTTATCATTTGATGCCTATTTAAAGAGGCAACCCGGTGTATTATAGCATTTATCATATTATCAATAAAATTTGACTGTTTTCTCTATTATGAGAGCTTTCTCTTGATTCTTTATTCAAGAACTAAATATGATTTCTTCAATTTACTTATAGTGATCAATTTATAACTTTGGTTTTAATCAATAAGTTTAGTTGGAATCGGGTTATTATCAAATTCAAGGCAGATTTTTATGTTTCTTTTTCCTTATTAATTTCGAGTCTTTAATATTCTTCAACAAGGTTCATATCAGGTTAATTTATTTTCCATATAATTTAATCGAACTCATGAAATAGATCGACTTGAAAAACATGGGATAAATTAACCTAATGATGAACCAAAAAATATTTTCAAAACCAAATGTCATTTGGTGACTGAACTTCTTTATATGTCAATTAATTGTAACAAAATCAACATTTATTAGTATTTTTAAATTTTTCAAAATGAAAAATGTTTCTCTTTTGAAAAGCTTGACTTAAAATAATTGAACATTCTCTAGTTTGAAAAACAAATGTTTTAAGAAGATTTTTTAAAAACCTTAACAAAAATTCCTTTTCCAAAGAAAAAAAATAACTAGAATGTCCTCTTGAAAGATCAAAAGATAATACATTAAACTTGATATAAAATATCATGCAATTTTGAGCCCCTACTTATATTAAAATAAGAAAGATAAGGATTATGAAAAACTTTACATGCCACTTGGTTTATCCTTCTTACTGTGATTCATAATTTATCACATGGACTTACTTATTTTTCACTTAATATTTCCTTGTTCAGCATTTTCCTCATTTTAATGGCTCAATAATTCTTGGTGCTTAATGTGACTTAATTGGCTTTTTAGAATCACTTATCTTTACATTGTGCTTAATCTTTCACATAATGTTAGATTCTTTAATAAGTTAAATTACTAATAGTAGTAAAGATATAATTATTATCAGTAACATATTTTGTTATCATTAAAATTATAAATTGAAAACTTCATGAATTCAATAGAAGTGACATGATTAGCTATATGCTATATGCAGCTCACAAAATCAACAAAAACACACCAAATAAGCTCACATGTATTGACACCAATCAACTAACAAAAACATACACTATCACGATATCATGTAACACTTCATTATGACTATCAATCAATTGTGTACATGTTTAAACTTAACTTATACATGCACACATCACATTCTCCCTTTTAAAATTGCATTTCTCTCTAGGGTTATAAAAAATGGGTAGTCCGTCATATAATTTGTAGGTTTTTAACTTTTTAGAATTTTTTTTTTGATTGAATCAATTTGAAGTTTTATAGAAATATGCCTAGTAATACTAAGCTTTGTTTAGTTTATTATAAGGTTGACCTAGTATGCAAAAAAGTATTAAATGAGCTTAATAATGGTAATGATGGACCTCAAAATTAAAAATCAAATTATAAATTCACGTTAATATTTAATTAACGGAACCTTGATGAAATTAATTATTTTTATAATGTAAACCTCCCAAAAGAAAATGACACCTACAACAAGAATGGTTATTTTCAAAAGAATGGCATCTATACAACCTAACTATTTTTATATTTAGAATAGGGGTCAAAATCATTATCTAATTTAATGACTCTAGTTATAATCTTCATTAAGGGATGCCAATATTTACAAACTAAAGGGACTTGGATTTTTTAGATTAATTTTTATATTAAAATTAAAATTTTATTTTTAAGATTTAACTTAAACATTGTCAATATTACATTTTCTATTTCTAACTTTTGTTTATTTTGCATACTTTAGCATTAAAGCAACTTTGGCAGACACCACAAACAAATTTTTATACATTATTAGATTATAATTGATCTCCTTATGAATTATAAAATTTATTGACAATTTATGTCAAGTGGCTTGTCCAAAAAATTATTTAGCTTGAGAAAACATTTGCACCTCAAATTTTGCAAATGGTTTCACCGAATGGTAATTTTGCTAATCAAATTAAACATATATAAGTATGTTTGTAATAAAAAAATCATTGTCCCTATTATTTTGAACTAAAATGGTTTTGCAATTTACTATGTTTTTGTTAAATAATAATAATAATAATAATAATAATATTGTATTGTCCATGAAAGGCAGGGAATTTAATAGAACAAGACAGGGTAAGGGTCTAAAGGAGCTGTGCTTTGCTTGTTGACTGCTGCTTTTTTTTAACTTGTACTCCAAACTGTCATTTTTAATTTGTATAGCTACTGCCTTGGATGGATAGATACTATACTAAATCACTCCTGCTTTATTTACAGCTGCCCAGACATCTGCGGGTGACCAAAAAACAAACCCTTTTTCATTCCAAAAAAAAAAGGAAAAACGAACAAACATATCACTTGCCATTGATATTGCACCCGACATCCAAAACCCTTCTACGAAAACGTCTCTTTTAGCTTTTCAAATGGTGGATGATTTTTTCCCAAACAATCCCAGTTGCAATAGCATCACTAGCACTAACTCAAAGAAGGGAAAGGATAAGAAGAAGAAGAAGAAGACAAAGAAGCGTGGTGGAAGTAAGAGGAAGATGACAGTAGAACAGTTTATGGCTTTCAAAGCTGTCACCGAGTGGGTTTATTTGGATCAGCCTTCTCCATTGGCTTCCTCTGCTGCTGCTTGTGTTGTTGATGATTTTGGAGTGCAAAAGACTCTGGGTAGAGGTGGAGAGATAATTACCTTTGAATTGCATTCTCATTCCAAATGCAGTGATGGGTTCTTGTCTCCTTCCAAGCTTGTGGAGAGGGCTCATGGGAATGGGGTGAGTAACTGAGATTGTGACTCCTCACTTTTCTTTTCCATTAATTTATGTTTTTTTTGGTCTTGAAATTGAAAGTTGAATGGGTTGGGATTGTTTTTGTTTAATTTCTCCTTTTGCTTAATTGTTTTAGCGCTGAATTTTCCATATAAAATTTCTTTCCTTTCCCTTTTCTCTCCTGATAGATACCAGACAATAAAAAATCTTCATAATTTGGCCTGTTCATTTGCTTCTTTGGGAACAAGCGAAAGGAAAGTCCAAATCCCAAGAAACGACACTTCCAACATTGCTTCTTCTCCTTTGCCTTTCCTGTTCTCTGTCCAAGGATAGATACATACTTCCGTGCCTCAGTCTCGGTGTCAACACATAAAAGTGCTTTCGCCAAATTTATATGAATGTGTGATGTGTGCATCTTATTTTAAGAGTGAGCAGCGTGGTAGCGATGAAAAGAACTTTTATTTTATAACTTCAATTTTCCTTTTTAAAAAAAAAATCAATGAATTGGATTTGGCTTTTAACTCACAGTGATTGCTATTATTTCCTGACTATTGCATTCCGAATTATCTTGTTCCATATGCAAATTTTTACTTTTCTAGTGTTACATATTCTTGTAATACTGGATCATTAACGTCGAAGTTCCAGATAAATAACCAAAAAAGCTATCATCTTCATTTGATCTATATCTTCTGTTGAAATTAGATTTTTATTTTTATTATTTGTTGCTTGCACTTACGGATGCTTGAAATGAAATTTGGCTGAAGATTTTCTATCATTGATTTTGCTTCCCTCCTATTCGTAACTGTAATGGATTGGTGCATTAGGTTCCACTTCTTCTGCTGGATTGAGAATAAATTCACTAAGATATTCTCATTTACTGAACTATTTATTCTTAAGTTCTAGATTTTAGGAATTAATTCAGACAATGTGTTCAGAACAGGTGAAGGTTTTAGCCCTAACTGATCATGATACAATGGCTGGTATCCCTGAGGCCATAGAAGCAGCACGAAAATTTGGCATGAAGATAATCCCTGGTGTTGAAATCAGCACAATTTTCTCTGCAAGGTTATTATCACTCCACCCTTATCTTCAGTTCCTTGCATGATATGGGTTCTGTTATACCATATGGGCTATTCAGCTTTCCTTTTTTAAATCATTTTGTCCAATAAAATCTCATGAACTGATGTCCTCTAGAAAATGGCTGAAAAAAGTAATAAACATGAATTTTCTATGGAGGATTTTGCAGTTTCCTTCCTGAAAGTCTATCTTTTTTCTTGCTTAATTTCTCTGCTTTCTTTTTCATAATTCAGAAATGGGGAAGCCGACGAACCAGTGCATGTTCTTGCATATTACAGTGGTTGTGGGCCAGCAAGGTTTGAGAAACTTGAAAGTTTCTTGGCTAACATAAGAGATGGTCGTTTTTTTCGTGCAAAAGACATGGTCTTAAAACTTAATAAGCTCAAGTTGCCTCTTAAGTGGGAACAGGTCGCCAGAATTGCAGGCAAGGGGGTTGCCCCTGGAAGATTGCATGTAGCTCGAGCTATGGTTGAAGCAGGCTATGTCGAAAATCTGAAACAAGCCTTTTCCAAATATCTTTATGATGGTGGACCTGCTTATTCCATGTAAGAACCAAATGCTTGCATTATTAACAGATTTACCTATTAAAATTTGTGCTTATAATTGTTATGGCTTGTTATATCCTGTTCTGGATCAGTGGAAGTGAGCCTGATGCTGAGGAAGCAATACAGCTGGTATGTGAAACTGGGGGTCTAGTAGTTTTGGCCCATCCATGGGCATTAAAAAATCCTGTTGCAGTTGTCAACCGGTTGAAAAATGCTGGTCTCCATGGCATGGAAGTTTACAGAAGTGATGGGAAACTGACAGGTATGTTGTCCATAAAATAAGGGGATGTTTGACAATGTTGTTGTTTGTGGTTTTTGGTTGTGATTTTTGCATTTTTGTGTTTTTTTTTCTGTATTCTTTATTTTTTTGTGCAGTATTAATATGTTGTTTTTTTCAGTTTCTGTGCTGTTTTTTTGGTTTCTTTATTTAGAAAAATAAGAAACCAAAACCTAAAAAATAATTGATACAAAGCATGCCCTAAAATTTCTCTCTTCTCCTCTTATTTTCTGTTCCTTTGTAAAATTTATTTAGTAAAGGATTGTTTGGTATCACTTTTGTTTTTCTATTGTAATTTTTGGTTTCTGTTTCTTGTTTTTTATTTATGTTTTTTTAAGAAAACATTTGTAATAAAAAGAACTGAAAATACAAATCTGTTTAGTTGAAATCTATGATTAAAAATTTAAGAGCATGTTTGGTTAGGATTTCTGTTCTGGTTTTTGGTTTTTGTGTTTTTAAACACAGAAATCGAAAAAAAATAATACAGAAATTAAAAAAAAACACTAATATAATATAGAAACCGAAAAAAACAGTACAGAAACTGAAAAAATACACAAAAACAAAAATAAAAAACGAAAACGGAAGGTTGAACCAAACATTTCCTAATTTAATGGTGACAATTAAATATGAAATAAATTCAAAATTTTAGGCCAAAATATTCATATAAACCTTAAAAATTGATATTAATTAATAGATTATGTCAATTATTTAATATATACAAATTTGAGTTTTCAAAACATGAAAAAACAGTTTTATGATTTCTCTGTTTCTGTTTTAATATTTCTAATTTTGAAGACAGAAAATCAAAATAAAATATACCAAATAATTTTTTTTCATGATTTTTGTATTTTTTTAAAACAGAAACAGAAATCCAGGAAAATAATTAGAACCAAACAGGCCCTAAACTTTTGTCCCTCGTAGCTTAAAGCTATTGATGCCAATATACTTTCTTTAAGGCTGAAATTTTTATTTCTCCACCACTTCTTTCCTTGAGCACTAATAGTTGGAGGTGGTTGGAACAAGAGTTTGATTTCCTTATGGGTAAGATATATCCTTGTGTAACCATTGGGCTTTTTTTATTTGGGTTTACTCATATTTTATTCAGATTCTGTTAGTCAATGTTAGAGTTAATATATCAAACTTTCATTAACAACTTGAGCTTCTGGGTTGGATTATTTTGCTGACATGATCTTGAGTTTAAATCACATTGCCCTAGTTCATTTCATTGGTAGATTTATGAGTTGTCCACACTTTGGCCAAAAGACTTCATATGAGAGGGGCACCTTAAAATTAACAAATGAACCATTTTTTAGCCACTTTCAACAGCTTAACAGTTTAGTTTAGATGGTTTATTGACATCAAGATGCAGCTAGACGTAATGATTTGCAATTAGAATTCAGACCTCCATGAAAAAATTGGTGAAGAAAAAAGAAATTGTCAAGTAATTGTCCCATATGAATCCAATCTAATGGTACTCATTAGAATGCCTTTTTTCCAGTCTGTAAGGGGGGAATGAAACAATAATAAACAAATTCTCTGAGATGCTTTCTGGTTAAGGGAAAGAGACCAAATTGCAGTATTGACATTTTCTATAGCAGAGATGAAGATTAAGACGCAGGGAATAAAGTTTGATATGCCTTCTTTTACTTTTGTTATTGACTGCGGTTTTGCTTTTTATAATGGCATCCATATACTGTTACTTGTTTCTATGTTACTAAATTCCAATTTCTGGTTCCCTCGCAACGTCAACAAGATGGGTATGTTTGGAAACAGTTTGTTTTATCTTTTTGGTTCGAACAAGTAAACTATGCATGTCTGTATACATTTTGTTACCCGTGTTGTCTTGAACTTCATGTATTGAACTCCTTTTATTCTAAACAGTGTACAGTGACCTAGCAGATGCCTATGGTCTCTTGAAGCTAGGTGGATCAGATTATCATGGAAGAGGTGGTAATAGTGAATCTGAGCTGGGAACTGTCAACCTGCCAGTACTAGTGATTCATGAATTCCTCGAGGTAGCTCGTCCTATTTGGTGTGGTGCAATCAAGGAGATTCTCCAGAATTTTGCCGAGGAGCCCTCTGATTCCAATCTAACAAGGATAACAAGTTTTGGGAGAACCAGGATTTTAAAAGGAAATTCACCTATCCTTTGTGGAAAGGATTTGATTGATCGTTGCCTTTCTTTATGGTTAACTAACGAGGAATGCCAGACTACTGAGTTTGAGGCCATCCGTAGTAAACTTTCAAATGTTTCAATTAATCAAGGTGGGATTAATTTTCCTGTCGGTACTAGATAGGGCTTAGTCCTGCTTACTCCCATCAAAGTTCCTACGACCTGACAATGGCCTTCTTTCGTTATATGTTGTTGTTTTGGCCTTCTTGCCGTCCTAGGAGAACTCTTTATCATTGTACTGTTGCGGCGTTTGCTTTCACTTTGTCATCTCTATGGCAATTCCTTCACGGTTATATCTGTAGTCATTGTTTGTTCCTCTGTCTATTAATTATTGTTCTTCGGCCATGTAGTTGCATCTCTTTTAAAACGTTTTGAAAGGAGAAAAATATTTTAAAAAATCATTCAACCTACGAAAACTGGAACCCCGTTGCTATGAATTGTTAAGCTAAGAAATGGGAAGTCATTTTGCGCATGCAACTACAGGTTGTTGACGTTGTCAATTATTTTGGAGCACAGCTAAGCGACAAGGTTGGTAGCCACTAACCAATTAGTAGTCAATTAGTTATTGAACTTTACAAAACAATTTTGATTATGGTTATTCATTTTGTTGAACAAAAAGAAGTCTGGATCTATATTTTGATTATAACAAAATATAAATTATACTAATGTTTTATTTTTAAAGATTAAAAGAAACATTAAATTATTCAAGTAATTGCTTCAAAAAGATGCATCATGAAATAAAATAAAGGAAAAATTATATGATCTGTGACTTGACTTTTTATAGTCATTTATTAGGTCAACTCCTTTGGTACCTTTCTATTATATTAAATAATAAATTGTATACAGAGATAAAATATTATTTTGACAAATAAATGGATCCAGTCTAAATCTTAAAATAAACATCGATTGATCTTTGAAGAAAAGTAAAGAAATCAAATCAAGTCACGAGTTTGAAGACCTTTAAAGAATAAAATTAAATGGACCAAGATCAATAAAGATTCAATATATGTCAATGTATTAAAATTAATGTGACCTTTCTTATAACTTATATTTGGCTATTTTAATATTTTATGGTTCATTGTACATAAATATGTCATTTTTCTATAATTGCATGTCTTTCACTTTAAAGAAGAACTAAGTTTTAAATTTAAAAGAAAATTCCCTTGATATTTAAAATAAAATTTACAGAATTTTGGAATTGAATTAAACTCGAGTTTTCAATTAATGGGGAATCTGATCTTTAAAAAAGTTGAATATTTGAAGAGTTGATAAATTGACATATTGATGAAAGTTATTTATTTTATAGGTTCGACAAGTTGAAGAGTTTGCATTGGTTAACTGAAGCCTATATACAAAGTGGACAAATTGGGATGATCTTTATTTTGGGCGTTCAGTATATGGCGGCTAGCCTAAGTGTTTATATCAACTAATCAATCCTTGTTTTCAAAAGTTACAAAATCTAGATAGAATGGGACATTTACAAAAGTCGCATATCTGGTTAGGGGTTCAACTATATTTCTCAAAAGAATAGATATTAGTTGGCCGATTGTGTGATCCAATGTATCTAAAAGCTAAGCATTATAATAACCAACTTATGTGTCTAATGAACATTTGAAGGTGATTTGGTTATAAATACTTGGTTTTTGATTGTTGAATAATTTTATGAAATTTTTTTAATCCAAAAACACATTTTGTGAGTGTTTCTTAAACCTTCAAAGCACTTGTATTTGTTATGAATTAATATTAAGCCCTGAAGCATTAAAATGAGTAAAATAATGGAACTTTTTAATTATATTCACCTAGGGAGTTGGTTATTCAAGCTTTTATAAGGCTATTAAATTTTTTGTTTCTTTTCACCACTAAGAAAGAGCTTGTAAATCGTCAGCCTTGCAAAGAAAAGTTTATGGAAGGGTTTTTTTTTAATTTTTTTCCTATTTGAAAAAAGAAGTTAGTAAAATCTTAAGTGAGACTATATGACAAGTGGACTTAAGTAATATTTATTTGTCGAACTATTATAAAAATTGGTTATCCACGCTTCATAATTTACTTTTTTTTATTTCCTTCTTCCTATTGAGATTGCCTTTGTCCAAATTGCATAATTTAATCATCTCTTTTTATAAAATAGATTTTAATTTACAAAAAAAATTAAAATTAATGAGTACTCAATTTACCTCCGTCTTAAGTGTCTCTCAAGAAGAACAAGTGATATTAGAGTGAATCTCTTTGTTTGCTTATTTCAAATGAAATATGAGTATAGATCACTATGAAGCACTTAAAAGCATTTACAAAAGTCAAAATATAACTAGGGCTTCTACCTTTTACTAGGGTTGACTACTTACATTAGAAAAAAGAGTTAAGATTTTCCTTCTAACCAAAGGTATTAAGTTCCAGAAGATTGTCGCAAATGATTCATTCACTTCACTGAAAAATGGGATGCTCAAGATAAAAAAAAACTCATCTCCTGTAATAGTAAGGCCATTCATATTTTTAATTTGTACTTTAAAAATAAATGAGTTAATCTCAATATATGAGATAACACTTGATATTTGAAATACCTTATAGGTCACACATGAGATCAATTGTGAAGTTAAAGAGGGCAAAGTAAGGATGCTTACACATCAATATAAGTCATTTCAAATAATGCATGATGAAAGAAATTCAAGTAGATTATTTAATATTATAAATGCTCTTAAAGGTTCACATAACTTTTCTACTAACATGTCAAAATGGTGGGAAAATTATTTAGGTCTCTTCCAAATACAGGACAAGAAAAGTGATATATAAGAAGCCAATAATTTGAATGCATTATCAATATAGAAGCTTGTTGAATCTTTCATCACTTTTGAGACAAGGCCAAAGAAAACACTAGCAATAAGAACTTTGAATTTAAAGTATCAAAGGAGGAGTTAAGTGACAGGAAGGAACTTCCAAAGTGACAGTAATGAGGTAGATATAACACTTATCACTAGAAAATTCATGAAATTTTTAAGGAGAAATAAGTTCTCCAAGAGAAAGGACTTTAATAATGTAAGTATGACTCCTAAAAAATTATCTAACGTCATTGAAATATGTGTAAGAAACTGGCCCATGTGAAGTCTTAATGCCCTTTCCTCAAAGATGGTGATGAAAAAGAAAGAAATGAAAAGAAGAAGAGGAAAAACTAGGGAAAATAAGGGCTCAAAATGTTTACTTAGGATGATTCATCTAATTTTAAAAGTAAGAGTTTAGAAGGAGAAGTGACCTATACGTTTTTCATGGCTTATGGTGATTATGAGATACACTTTAGCTCTTATAAGATAATAATTGAGATGTTGAATTTACATATAAAGAGTTAGATAAAAGCCCAAAGAATATAAGCATGAAAAGGAAACAAATTCATGTTGGCTAAAAATCATTTAAATGCATGCATGAGTGAAATGAAAAGTTGAAAAGTGAATTATATAAGATCAAATAATCTAAGAATGTGGTATTGGTAATCATGATTTAGATGCATTAAACCATAAGTATGAGACAATAAAGAAAGAAATTAATGATCTCAATTACTAATTTTTTAAATGCACCAAGGCAAGTAAGAAACTAGAAATCATGATACGAGCTTAAAAGATCTCCAATGATAAGCATGATAATGGATACACTTGTATAAGTGCATTCAACACTAAGAGTAAGAGCCATTTCCTAAGGAGGTAATTAAGCATGGTGTATCTAAATCTAAACATGCATAAAAGTATTACACATATGCTTTATCTTTTAGGCTTCATTCCAAAAACAAGTTATATAGTTCATCTATAATTCTCATTCTAGCTTAGAATGCAAAAGGATCATGGAAAAAATAGGACTAGAATGCAAAACCAGTATCAAGTAGCAACCAGTCTTACTCTTCAAGTTCTCAATATCACTTTAGGAGTAAGAATCAAGCTCCCACTCATAATATGTCATATTTAATCAAGCTCCCACTCATAATATGTCATATTTCAAGCATAATGTCATGACATGTTCACACTTGCTGCAAACATTAACAAAATCAAAGGAATATATACACAAAGAAATTATATAATTCCCATCATATCCAAATGACAGCTTCGATCATTTATATTTCCAAGAAATTCCTAGGAATATGATTGTACATGAAAAATATAGCTTTCAATCTCTTAAAGCTACTGTATATCATTATTATAAAATGAGATGTTATTTTAGTGGTCACTAAGGGCATATTAATAGGTTTTTTTATGTGGTAAAGGTTAAATATTAAATCCTTAAGGAAATGAGTTGAAAAGAAGGCAAACACTAATTATCAAGGACTCAAATTCATCAGGATATTCAAAATGTATTGAATTGACTTGTTTTATAAGACTTTAAGAGAAAGAAGAACAAATGTTATATAGATAATGAATGATCAAGGCAATGATTGCTAGTGCATCTTAATTTTTAACTCTAAAAATTTAAAAAAAGATGGAGGATTTGGTATATTTGAAAATAATGATAAGTGTTAAATAATTGATATTGGAAAATTTAGTAATAAAGGTCAAGCTATAATTAATAACGCATTTTTAGTTGGTATAGTGGAGTATAATTTGTTAGGTATAAGCTAATGATATGACAAAGGAATTAGAATAAGTCTTGAGAAAACAATATGCGTTATTTCAAAAGTAAATGAAAGTGCATGACATTTTTTGGTAAAAGAGAAGGAAATATATATATATATATATCATTGATTTTTTTATCTCTCTAACTAAAATACTAAGTGTAAGGTAAATGTTAATCCTAGTGGAACTTAAAAAGGGGAATGAATTAAGAAAATAAAAATTGTAATCTTAGTACCTAAACTAATTTTTATGAAAGATATAATCTTTAACCATAATTCAACCTAGAAAGATGATGATGAAGAAGAAGATATAAAACAACATGATTCAAATTCAAACAATTCAATAATAATCATAATAATGAGTAAATAAAGGATTTTTTCTAATGAGTAAATAAGGGAAAGAGAGTGCAAATCGATTTTTTATAATTGTTTGACTACAACCCTTAGCTTATGCCTACTCCGCAACTACTTATTAAAAATTTCACTATAACATAATATTATTAGAGTGACGAGAAATCTTTACAATTATTCTTCTTATGAAGTGAAAAGAAACCTTACAAAACTTTCTTTCTAAAGATGAAGAGTAATTTATAACAATCTTATTTTATAAAGGTGAGGAGTAATCCAACAAAATCTTTCTTAAAGATGAAGAGTAATCCTTAATCAATCTAAAAAAGCAACCCCAATACAACGATGTTCAACTTAAGTATCTCACTTGATAATTAAAATGTTTAAGGCCCTCACAAAAAATATAATGATTGCAACAAATTGCTCTTTTAATTCTCAAAGGTTATCTTAACTTGTCTTTAATAAAACAAAACTTTATCAATTCATCTAAACTTATTCCACTACCTCTTAACAATGTATTTATAGGCTTACTAGGCTCAAAAATAAGTTATCATATTTCATATCCATTAGACTAACTCAAAAAGTCATTGGAAGTAAGAAAGAACTAGCCATTACTTGTTTTCAACCCTAACTGGTTGACTGTACTAAGCAAACCGATCAACCAATCATTGGTTAACCACTTCTACCAAGACTAGTCAACTAGTCCATTTAAAAACCCATTTTCTAGATTATATTGTTCTTTCAAAACCATTATAAAAACATCCCTTAACTAATTTTTTACATCAAAAACAAATTTAACCAAGTTTCAAAAGCTCCTTGTAAAGATTTAATGATAAAAAATTTCAATTGAAATTAAAAAATCAAAATGTATTGATTTATAAAGCCTTATGCATTTTTTCAAAGCAATGCAATTCAAAAAATTTCAAAAATTTTCAAACTTTTTAAAGACATTCTTTTTAAACTAAGCTTAAGTCAAATTCACAATTTTTTCAAAATATTTTGACACATAAGAGGTATCTTTTTAAAACCTTTTCCAAAACTTCCTCTTGATTATGGAACACTTTATGAAAAAACCTCTTGAGTCCTTAACGCATTGAGAAGTTCAAGACGAGATTTACAAGTAACGATACAAATATAAACCTATCTAATCTTATTCTTAACCTTAATCTTTATACTTCACTTAATCATCACTTTAATGCTTATTATAAATAAAAATATTAGTAATAAATATATTTTATCATCATCAAAACTATTAATTATGTAAGACCTATGACACCCAAGAGGGGGGTGAATTGGGTATTAAAACTTTTTTGCAAACTCAAACTAGCAACCTAAGTTAATTGGGAAACTAGATGTAATCACTAAACCAAGATTCAACCTAATATGGAATGCTAATGCAAATATCAAAGTAAATGCAATAAGTTGAGTTTAGA
>JAOXYD010174423.1:0-23650 GCA_028565735.1 Pinacopodium congolense | reverse complement strand
ATCCCTCAAATAAGCTCAAAATCCACCCTTAAACACTAAACAAAACAAAGAAACACTTAGACACTTCAAAGATCATGCAAAGACGCAAAACCTGCAAAAGATCAAATAAACTAAACACACAAAAACACACTTAAAACACCTGAAAACAACATAGAAACATAACCTAATATCACACTTATCAATAACAGAATCACTGATGGCAAACTAGTTTTGTGAAAAATTACAAGTTCTTATATTTAATTGGCAAAATTATTTTTTCTAGCTAGTATTGCAAGTTTGAGTAAAGTTCATGATTTTTTTTTATAATTTGCCCTTATATTTAAAGTGTATGTTCAAATCCACTCGAATTTGAACATATATATAAAATGGAGAAAGTGACTAAATTTGGCATTTGTAGAACAAGCAAGAAAACAATGGTAATATACTTCAAAAAATCTAAAGACATCTAAAAAATAGAGGTTTGTATATGAGATTAGGAAATTTTATGCATGTGCTGATTTTCATATAAAGAAAAGGAACAAGAAGATATTTTACATTACTAAATTCATTAAACTAAGTTAGGGATTTTCCTAAAGCCACTAAAAAATTTGGAGGTTAGCCCTACTATTTTTTTTAATTTTGTACGTAAATCTCTTTAAGCTTAAGAATAATGGCAAACAAAATAATTCTCATTTTCTTTTATTGTTTTCTCTTCTAAATGGGCTATAATCAAGTTTACATGAATTCTAAATTATGGGTTTTAAAGTAGGTAACTGTAGTTGTTTCTATTTATAGGTTTTACATAATCTTGATTTTTTCGTTTGGTTAGCTACTCAATGATATTTTGTAGTGAAAGAGATTTGTTTGGCTTTATTTTCTATAATCTTTGTTTCATTTTTAAGATCATCTTGCATTATTTATTTTCTTCAAAATTTTGCACCCTTTAAATTTTTATGCTAGTGATTATATCTTTATAGATTTACTTAAATCTCATGAAATTTTGTTCAAAACAATAATGAAGGTCACAATTTTTAATTTTTATGACTATATGGCATGAAAATTAATTTTGCAAGATCCCATGTCATATACTATTTGTAGTCATTTCTTTTTATTTTTCTTTATGGTGTTAATGATTCTTTCATCTAGATATATTTAATTTAAGTCTTTAAATCAACACCAGGATTAATGGTTCTTTATAATAGATACATTGTTCAATTTAAATGGATTGAAAATGGGGTTAAAGGTATAAATTTGAGTACATGTTAGACCTCCTTCACATTATTAAGTGAAATTTAGAGCCTGTCAAACTTACTCTTTTCTTAGTTGGTCAATGTCATTATCGTTTGTAATTAATAAAACATTTCATAAACTCAAGTGTTTTTTAGCATTCTTAGTTGGTTAGTGTAGGAACTTACATGTGCTCTATGATATTATTAGTACTAAACTATACTTTGAGGCTATTAAAGGTCAGTTTTTGTTCATTCTTTTCCTTAAAGTTGTTTAATGCAATAATCATAAGACATCTCTTTTAGCTTATTTTCAAATATATTCCTTATTGAAGTTATATCAGTTACTTATAAAGTTATAAGGAATGTCCCATTTTATATAAATAAAATTTCAAGTAATTTTGATTATAGTAAATAGCAATCACTTAAGATTAAGACAAATGGGATCACATTCATATCTCTTAATGCTTTTTAAGCATTTTTGTCTTTTTTACCTTGTGATTTTTTCTCCACAAGTGGGAGGGATCAATCCAACTTAATTTAGTCCATTACAACATTTGAAAGCTCAGTTAGGTCTAATTTAGAACAAGTTAACCTCAAGCTTAAAGCTTAGCTTATGTGCCATTAAATGTCTATAATAAATGTTAATTTATTTCTCTTTAAATCTTAATAAGTCACAATCTATTTTTAAAAGTGTACGAGTTAGGGAAATAATTCAGTTTGGCATTTGGTTTGGATAGGCTTAAAGCCTAGTGGTAATTTTTAAAAAAATTGATGATAATTTTACTATGAATATAATCAATGGAAAAATTTAAAGCTTAAAATCAAAAAAAAAATTCATCTTTATTATATTCTATTTATTTTTATATATAATTGTATGATCCAATAAAAGGGTATATGGGAATTTAATTAAATGGACTTAATCAAAATAGGCTAAAAATCCAAGTAACTAATAAAATTGGGATATCTAAATTGGATTTTTCAAAAAGAATATAGAAAAAGAAAAAGGCCAACTTTTATAAATCAAAGAAAATAAAATTAAAATTAATTAAAAATTAGGTTATGTATGTGGCAAGATGGCACATGAAAATAAGGGGTGAATTGTGTGTGTTTACTTTTTACTTTTTAAAAAAGTTAATGAATAAATTGCCTGTTTCAATGAAATATTAAAGCAAATGCATTTAAAAATCATAATAAAATAATAATGAAAAAGAGTAGGGAACACAATAAAATCTAATTTATACTGAATAAGTGAAACAACTCTTGGTCCATAATCTCTTTTGCCTCTCAAAACTCTTAGAAACTCTGTAGTGTACTAAATGCCAAAACTCAATTTCGATATATTTATCACCAAAACCAAGTCAAGTAGTTGTTAGACACATAAGCTACCCATTATAATAATAAGTTTTTTAGTACTATCAACTAGATATCACCTAGTTCAACTAGCCAAACCTCTTTCAGTTATAATATCAGCTATTCAAATCCCTAGTCATAAAAAAAAGACCCCTCTTAATAACTATCTAAACTACCATCTATTAACTAGTAATAACCTTTTTAAGTAGCTGACGAATAATCGTTTATTATATAAATAGCGCAACTTAAATACATATTTTGAAAATGAGCAATGTAACCTATGTGTTGATCCCTGATGGAACCCAATAATGGAATGAATTGGGTGTTAATAAATTATTAAGTTTTTGCTACTTTCAAATTTTTCTTGAGAAAATTTTTATATTAAAAATTAAACAAATAAAAACAAAGTAAAAGGTGTAGGAAAGAGAAGACACAAATACATTTTGTAGTAGTTTGAGAAGTAATGTTTGCCTACATTCACTCTCTAATTCTCTCTTGAAATTCAATTAATCTATTCTTTCGACAAGAACAGGAACGTCTTTACAACAATCTTGTTTAGAGGTAAAGAGTACTCTTTTATACAATCTTTCTTGAATGGTGAAGAATAAGCAATAACTTAATTAAACAAAGGAAAATAGAACCCTAAGAAAATTTTACCATAAAAAGAATCTTACAATTGAACAAAGGGATGTTCCACCTAGGTTTTGATGATGACAAAGCAATATTAGTAATGTGTTTTTTGTGTTGAAAAGATAATGTACAGTTTTGAAGATAAAAGGTATTTAGAAGATGCATTTTAAAGTCTTGGACCATAAAATGGAGCTCATAAAAATCAAAATAAAAATTTTCAAGTTAAATACCAAGTTAGAATAAATTATACTGTAACTTAAAAAAAATTATCCTGGTCTTCTCATAGTGTTTAAAGGGCTCAAATTATACATATTGCATTCATAGTCAATATTTATGCATATAAGTTGTATAATCAAGAGCAATTTAACATGATTTTTTTAATGATTTTTTTATACTTTAAAACATTTTTAAGGACTAATTATATTATTCAAATGTGTTAATTTTTATGTGAAAAATGTTTAAAAGTGTTAAAATGAGCTTTTAAGATTAGATTGTGTGAATATTTTAAGATTTTATGAATATGTTAAAACTTGCTGAAAAAGAATTAAAAAATGTGTTATGATATGTTAAGGGTTGAAAAAGAAGTGTTTAAAAGTGTTAGGACTTGATTTAGAGTGACTTAAATGTGCCAAAATATGTTAAATTATGTTAAAAACTAGTCTAATGAAGGATTGGTCAATAAATTTGCATGAATCAGTTGATTAGTATATGAATTTGCCTTGGATTAGTCAATTAGTGGGAGCACCACTTAACAATACTATAGTGGTTACTTTCAATAAATAAAATGAATATATTGGTTTCTAGTGACACTCAATGACTAAAAGCAATGAGTTCACCAAATTTTTATCATAAATAGATGCATTAGGGTTTGTGCTATGCATCAAGTGTGTGAAGAACTACTGGGGAAGTGTCATAGTGAGTTGTGATAGCTTTTGGATATTAGGTTTGGTTAAATTTGGTGTGTTTTTTAAAGTTCTTTTGTGTATACATTATTACCATGGTGAGTACCTTAAAGACTTAGATTGGTTAAGTTAAGCTAAGAACCTTTTAAGTGTATTTTTAGGCTAATAAGATAAATATACTGTAAAATTTACACTTGTGTCAAGGAAAAAGTGAGTTGTTGTGAGGGGTTACCTTAAAGCCTATGAAAAGAGAGTTAATGACTATAAGGGTTACCCTAAAGCCTAAGAAAAAGGAAAGTGATTATAACATTATTGTTGATTGTAAAATTTCCAAATAGGAGTTGGAAAGTGGACTTAATTATGGGATTAGACACCAAACTATTATAAATTAATTTGCATCTTTCTTTCCATATCCTTTTTGTTATTAATTTTATCTTGTTTCAAACATATTATTATATATTGTCTAAGCTTCCCCGTTTTAATTTATGTAACTATATAATATTTATTGAATTGTCTATAATTTTTAAATTTAATATAAGAGGCATTTCTAATTAGGCATGGAACGTGATTCTCTTAGTTTTGAAATTATATATATACATATATATATCAAACTAATTGATACTAAAAGTAATAAGGAAAGTGTGCCTATAATTCTTATAGTATAGCTGAGGTGATTTTGAATATCATCCCATGAGGATTGTATGACTGCCAATACTAGCCAACGCTCTATTATCTAATCAATGAAATTCAAAAGATTGATTAACAAAATTACTAAATAAATAAAACTAGACAACTAACTAAATCATAATTCCAAGAAAAAAATTAATAGATTAAGAATGTAATTGACGAATCTAGGACTAGATGTATAATCGCTTAAGATATTAACTAGTTTGATGTTTAGTCTGTATCTAATTCTTTACCCATTTTACATAGACTTTAGAATCCCTAAAGTGAATTATAATCTCTCTTGAGCAATATAATTCCTTTGATTGATTAATTAGAATCTTTTCATAATTAAAACCTCAATTAGATGCATTACTACAATCTATGGATTCTATTGTTTTAACTACGGTTCAAGATAATCTAGGAAACTTATGTAAACCTATCTTTAGCATTCAAAACTTCCAATCCAATACAATTATATCCATAAATCAACCTAAGATAAAATATGGGTATTTTACATTAAGATCAACTCATTCTTCTAAAGCCTTGATCCTTAAATCTTCAACAAAGGTTACTGAAAAATCTCTTGATCGATCAACTTTTACTATTGGTTTGAATTCTTCTCCTCTAATTACTTTTAAAAAATAAGCAAATTTAGCTTAGAATTATATCTAAAACTCTTTTTAAAAGTTAAATCAATAAATTAATAATAAATGAAAATGATAATTACAAAGTTTAATTAACCAATGAACCTTTACCTCAACCCCTACATAAAAGAAAATGACATGAATTCCATCTTTTAATAAAAGTATTAAACTAAATAGCCTACCAAAAAGTCATGCATCATCAAACCTCTCGATTGTGGCTTTCAAACACCTCTGTTGACCTAACCCTTGCCTTCTCAACTCTACAGACGGCCCATATGATCTAACCTTGCTAAAGTGAGACCACACTCTTCATTGCTATCATACCTGCACCTTCAATCTCAAACTCATGGTGGTGACTGTCACATACTAGAAGGTCAAATTTCCTTGATAAACCTAAAATCACCACTTAAATAGGAGTTAAATCTAACCCTCCCGTAGCCAGAGTCACAACCATGGTAGTGCCTATTGATTAGGACACAGGCAAGGCCACAATTAAAGTTGTGGATGTGACCCTACTTGTGGAAACTGTGGGATACTTCTACTTCTCTTACATTTTTACTAGAAAAGTTATGGCCTAGTTCACAGTCATGACCTAGGTTGTGAAATCTATTGAAATTTTACTATCTAGATCCCACTCTTTGATCCAACGAATTGTCAAACTCTTTTCCAGATTAAATATATAATCTAAGACATATAAAATCATTATTTTTTTATAGAATTCTACATAAGTAATATCTAATCTAAATATTAACACATTTAAGCATAGAAATCACATGGAATTTGCCTCAAACCTAGGATCTTAACCATCAAAATCATGCTCAAAAGAAGTGTAAGTTAAGTACTATCAAATAACCCTACATTTGAACCATTCTTTATTCTCAAGCAACTACTTAAATACTCCCTTAAAATTATTCTAAAATTAGTTGAGAGTTAATTAGGTATAAAAAAAGTAAGCCAGGTCTCTTAAAAATATCTTATATTTCCTAACTTAATCATGAGAAAAAATTCATTCGTATACAAATATATAGTTAGTTATCACATCCCTTTATACATAATAATATGCATCCAACTGATTCTATATATATCATTATACAATTTTGGTTAAAGGTGCTTTTAGAACATTAGAATTTTGATTTAGAGATCACCTATCCTTTTGATAACTCATTGCAACCTACCAAATAATAAGCCTAATGGAACCTTACTATGTAGTAGGGTGAGATAGGGTCAAATCCACAAGAAGCTAGGGAGAGTTTAAAGCTATTTCTACTATTTCTCTAAAGGTAAATAAAAAGAAATAAATACCCCTAAATTTTCGTTAAATTAAAAAATATATAAAATGAAACTAATGAAATCAAAACAAATAAGTACACATCCAGAATAAAAATAAACAAATAAAATAAGGAAAAGGTGAGCAGAAGATATATCTGACATTTAGTACTTATAACTGATCATTGAAAATATATAGATTGTGCTTTATCTAAGATGCTAGCTTATGGATCCAAACAAGCTCTTAAATCCTAAGTTCCTCCTATTTTACACAAATCCTATATGATAGAAAATTTGCCTATAATCACACGATAATCTAGAACAAGCTCTCTAAAGTTAATCGCATGATAGAATTGAATATTAAGGAACAATTAGCCTAAGTCACAATCTCACAAGCTATTATGGAATTGGAATTCTAGGCTAAGTTGACTATGTTTATAGATAAAATCACATCGCCCATTGCTGCCTATGATATTTGCTAATGAAGATTACGTATCAAAAGCCGATACCCTGTAATTGAACTAAGAATCGCAAATAAATTGACCAAACCTATAAATCAATTCCTAATTCATGTCATTAAACTAGAATTCTAATTTAACTTCAATAACAAACACAATACCTAATGCAATTTAAGTCAGTTATCAAAATTATTCATCCATAATCCCATCAATACCTTTTTACCTAAGAAAAAACTAACCGAACATAATCAAATTAACACAAAAACAAACTGAAATTAATTAGACATAACATAAATTGGTAGAAAACATAAAGATATTAAATAGGATTCTTACAATATCCAAGTATAAAACTCAACACAAATGGAATAAAAACTAGTAAAAACATAATAAAAATAAATTGAAAGCTTAAATATATTAAAAATAGAATATTTAAAGCCCTAAATGGCCTATCTAACTCGGTTTTTGGTTACAAACCAAAGAAAAGAACAAATACCATAAAAACTAAAGAAAAACAAGAAGACTATAGAAAAACAACCTAAGATGGGATGATAACTGTTGGAAAAATGGCCTCCCCTCCTATTCATACATCTCTTATAAGGTTTTTATGTGTTTAAAAAGGTAGAAACTGAGTCTGCCGCCTTTTTTTTCATTTATTGCACACTAAACAACAATGTTTAGGGTTAAATGGCACTTAGGGTAAGCCATTGTTTAAGGTTTTGGAAAGTAAAGTAAAATAACACCTATCCTTAAGTTAAACGATGCCATTTAAGTTCTACAGTACCCACCATTTAACTACCTGACAGTAGCTCCCTTGCTCCATTTTGCTCTGAATCCTCCCCAAATTCATTCCTTTTATACTCAATATGAACACAAAATAAGCATTTAAACAATAAAATTTGGAAGAAATCACATTAACATGCATATGAAAACTTAATATAATTCAATGCTATCAAATACCTCTACACTTGAACTATTACTTATCCTTAAGCAATGATTTAAACACTTTACTCAAACAATTCCAATCAAGTGCCAATACTCAATTAAGTACATTAGAAATGAATCAATTCTTTTAATCCAATTCACCAATTTCAACTCTATCCTGATCAAAAACAAGGCAATCACAAGCAAAGCACACAATTGTAATCTAGAACTCTCATGCCTACCACAAATGGCGTAAGTGATCAGCCCATATAATGTTATCAACTTTGGGGTTTTAATCGTTATGCTTTTAGTGGTCATTAATTTTGCCTTAGTTTCCTTCATATTTTAGGGATTTTTCCTTTTTTTTTTGATCTTGTAATTGGAGAACCATGTTAGATAACATTTCTAGGTCTTTAGATACTTTATCTTTCAATTTCTTCTAATTTCCCTTATTATTATTTACGTTTTTATATTCGTTAGTACATTTAGGTTATGTTTTAACGCTTATTCTTATTTAAATCTTTTATTAATGTTAAATAGATTGTTTAATCTTCAATTTGAACATCTTTAATTACTTATTCAAAATGTTTCCTTGTAGAATATGTTTTATTTTAGTTAATTTCAATACACTAGGCTAATTTTTTATGGGTTAGAAGGAGTTAAAGGGGTGATGGGATTACAAATGTAAGAATAGAATTGGATTTCTTTGGGTATTATATTTCTATGCTTAGGTTAAATTAAAACTGTGATCAAATGATAAGAATTAGGGATTATTCATAGACTTGATCACCTTATTTGCAATTTCTAGTTCGAACGCTAGATTTGAGCTTTTGATCCATAATTGTCTTTAGTGAATTTTAGAAGTAACCATAGATTAATGGGTTTTATATGAAAATTTAATCAATTTGTCCAAGTTTTTTATTCTTTAAGTTATATGATTAGCATATTTTAGATTACGGTTTAAGATAGGTATTCCCTAGTGTTTCATGTTATTGCACAATTAAATTTAGAGATTTTATCCTAGGTTACTGTATGGTTAGGGGTAAGTTTTTGTTCGTATTAAACATATCTATATTAGAAGGAACAGATGATGAAGGATGTACGTAAGTCTATATGCTAATGTCTGAGCTAGATCACAATTTACATGGTTTCAATAATATTTTTTTCCCAGAATCTCGATAGAATCTTCTGCTTGATTTCTTAGTACTGTTATCTATGTCTTTATATTTTGTTCTTTCATTCAGTTGCCTTTATTTTTTTAGCTATACTTCTTTTTATTTTAGTTTGATCACACTAGGGTATTTTCTAATTCCTAATATAACATTAGAATAGCATTTGCTCACCAGTTCTATGCGAATCGAACCTGAATTGCCCAATTACATAATTAGGAAGTTATAGTATTATTTTATATTTAAAGATAGACTTACCAAGCCTCCTTAACCTGCGACAAGTTCTTTTCTTCCAAAACTATGTCTCATAGAGCTACGCTAAATCCTAATAAGACATGGAAAAATACTTACTAACTAATTAGAACTCTACAACATCCTCACGATTAGTGTTTAGAAAATACCTCATAAAATATAAAGAAGCTAGAAACTCTAACATTAAATTTGAATAACCAATTTCCCTTATCCTAGAATTTAAATAATATCAAATAGTAGCATCCACTCCTAAAACTTCAAAGTCCTTAAATAGTAAGTACCTATTGGGCGCTATAAGGAGTTTCTTGAAGGCTATATACTTATCCAGTATAGTTGATTAGCTAAAGGTTAGAACAAGTGAGTCAGGTTCTGCACTTCTTAATCTTGATTCATCATTAGAACATCCCTAATGAGCTACTTGTTTGAATTTTGGCATTTTATTCAGTGAAAACTAAATCAAGTGTAAATATGTAATTGACATAAGCCTAATTCATCCAAATTATAAAACGTGTAATTAGTTTTAAGCACTATAATCAATGCATAAAATATAATCACTATGAGCATTGAAAACTAATGAATTCACCAAAAAAATTTCAAACATGATGGTCTATGCAGTGTTCAACATTAACAAGAGGGTGTTATGTACACAAATCATTACCAAAAATAATTTAATTTTAGTATTTTAGTAGAAAAAAAAACATGGAAAGAATATTATGAAAATCATATATTAACACAGCCCATATGAAAAAGTAATCAAATTACATTATTCGGTGAGTGGGGAATGAGGAATAATGGATAATCCACATACTATAACATCATAAATAAAAGAACAATTCATTTGTGAATGGAAAATCTCATAAATTTGAATTAAAACACACTACCTTATTGAATCCTCAATTCAAAAGGATTTTATTCAAAAAGTAAGTGATTATTTTGTTGATTATGTGTAAAAACATTTATTTAAAGAATAAAAACCACTCTAGATGAAATATTAGGGTTGGGTGATTAAGAGGGGTTGCGAAATTTTGAACAAGGATGGAGAGAAGTGGAGAGAATAGTGAAGAATTATGACTTATGACATGGAATTTGCTAGACTTACATATGGTTGAGTCTAAAAATCATGGCCATGAGATCCAAATTCATGGCCTTGGCAATGGCCATGGCACAAGCCACAAAACTCACTGTCTAATTTTTTAATTTTCAAAATTTTTTAACCAAATTGTGTTTTAAAACCTCCCAAATGCATCTTTAATAAGATTATTCACATTTTCACACAACTTAACAAACTAAATTGGATAATATTTTTAAGAAAAGAAAATCATAAACTTAAATGTAAATGCAATCAAATAACATGCTAAATATTTAATCATAATTATAGCAAAATCTATAAGTCAAAAAAGAAAACAAGCATAAGTGACTAGAAGAATGCTAGGCTAGCTCCCAACAAGAACTAATTTAACATTATTAGCTTGATGGCTTCATCAAAGTCTATCCTTTTTCAAGTTTTATACTTCAAGCATCTCTTTTCTTAGTCTTCCCTTTAGGACTTTTAACCTCTTTGCAAACTCCATGGCACCATTCATCATGTTCCTCCATTTGAAGGGTATACTTTCCCCTCCATTCAAAGGGTCATTGCTTGGCTTCATCATCGACACCAACTCTGACGAATCTTATGTTTTCCTCTCCTACACAACACTTAAAGTCTTTATGTTATTAACATATAAAGGATAGGAATTATCTTTCTCATCACAAGATGGTTTTTTATTTTTCAAAAGTTGTGAGAGTTATCTCCTATTCCACAATCCTAAGGGTCAATTTCTTCGTCGATTATAATTCATCTTTTATTTTATTTCCAAATCCCAAATAAAACATTTATATCATATCCTTTAAACCCATTTTTTCATACTATGGTCAAATTCTTAAGGACATTTTTTCTCAAAATTTATATTCTTTGCTTTCTTATTAAATTTAGTCAAAAAATTCATTTCCAAACTTCATGAATAAAGAGTTACATTTTTACTTTTATATCCCAATCATTACATCTTCTTTTAATTTTTTAAATGAAATTTTATCATAGGCTTGAAATACCTGGTTGAACAGATAGAGTAAGATGTCTAACACATTTCTTGTTTTGTAATCAACCCCGAACTTCTATTCTTTATTAATGATCTTGTAATTCCTTTTTTTTAGGTTTTTGTTATTGTTAGTCTTTGCTTTAATTAGAATGATGACTCTAGTGCATCCTTTCTTTAATATTGGCTAGTCTCTTTATGTTTAGGGAATACTATGAACATCAAGGATAAATAAACTTGAGAAACTAAATAAAAGAGAATATGTAAGGTATATAATATTTTTCCTATTTTCAATTTGACTACAAACTCATTTATATAGTTAGGATCTTTTGATTCTTTCCCACCAATTTTTTCTTTTGCTTAATTAGAGAAGGTGACCACGCTACTGATCATTTCAATAATTTTTATTCCTTTTATATTAAGTGTAACTCAAATAACTCATGATGCGTCAATGAAAAATACATTAGCTGCCAAAGATACCTTCTTCCTAAATAATAAGATGAATTCAAGTCACTTTCTAGTCTAAAAGACAACACAAGGTATACAATCTTATGTCCCTTCCTATTCGTTGATAGTTCATCTTCGAATACATGTTTCAAATCCAAATTTTTATATGCTTCTTTATTTTCTTCGATTTCCTTTTGAAATTTTATCTTTTATTTAATTTATGTTATATTCTTAAATATTTACACTTTCAGGGTACAGAAAATATCAAATAAGATGCAGCAATTTAGAACATTTAGAAAGGTCTCCTCTTATATTTACAATTTTTATAATTAATTATATATAACAAGCACTATTATTTTTTATATGACCGTTATTATATAGGCTTGGAACATGGTATATATTGATTAGAATGGCAGCAGCAACTTGATTGATGATTTTTACGTAAGACCATCGATACTTATCAATTAATGTTAGTAATTAAAATTGGTTAGTAATTATCATTAACAAGTATATATATATATATATAAGCATTGTTACAAATACTGGTATTGTGATGGTTCAACTCGAGTAACCTAAAATCAGTCAATATATCTATTCAATTTTGTATAAAATATGTAAATAAAAAAACCATTCAGTTTATAGTTAACCAACCAATTTAACCAGTTATATCTATGACATAATCGATTAGTTATAGCATCTTATAGTGGAAGATGTGATAGTGAAGGGGATCCATGAGAAAATAGGTAATCTTGAACTCCAATACAAAGTTCTAGGTGAGGTGTTGGGGGAAAAAAGGCACAAAGGGGGTTAGCGAGAACGATGCCAAAGGCGAAGATGACAGTAGCAGTGCCATAGAAGATGGAGATAAGACAGTTGGAGGCTTTGGGGTAGGTGATAGGAGGTCACTTATAGAACATGAGGAAGTAGGTAGTTAAGTAGATGAAAAATTAGAAGGAGAAGTATTAAGAGGGATTTTTATTGATTTTTATGTCATGTTTTAATGTATTTTCACTCTTAAATATATATATAATTATTCTATTTATAAGTTTTTTGGATAAAACTACAGGTTCAAAATTAATTAGACTTAATTAGATTGACAATAATAAAAAAGGAGTTCAAAGACACGAATGGAACCAATTTTAGGAGCATTTTGAGGTAATTCAGAAATTAGAAGAAGGTGTGAAATCAATTTAAGGACTTAGAGCATCATGTTATAAAGTTTCACACTAAATTTCAAGGCCATATTACAAGCCATTAATCATCCATCAAGAGAAGAGCAAGATAAGCTCAAACAAACACTAGTTTTAGTACTGGTGATTTTTGTGATGTATTAGGAGCACTTTTAGATCTTAGATCATTTTGAAATTCTAGTGAGTTCAAGAACATAATGTGAATAGTATACATACCAAATTTCATGACAATTGGAGGTGTATAGAAGGAGTTAGATTAGAAAATGCGAAGAGTGGAAAAAGAAGTAAATTTCTAGGACTTAAACAATAATAACAAAAAAAACATTATTTTGTGATTTTTAGGAGCAGACTTGACCAAATAAAATCCTAATCATTCCTAAACCCTGTTGGCCACTTGTGGGAGTATAATACTCCTATTTTCAACACTTTTAGATAGAATTCATGGTATGTTTCTCTCATCCATCACCATAGATAAGGATTTTTCTCTTTTTATCCAAGTTTAATCTTTAACTTAATATATGTTCTTGGGAACTTTCAAGTGATAATTTGCTTCAAAAATATTTAAGGAGCATCCACCTTCTTCTTAATTATTTTTATTTTTTGTTTTAACACATGTATTGAATCTATCTTATTAATTTGTTCATTGGAAACCATTGTTATGATCTTAACTTATTTCTATTGATGAATATGTGATACTAGATTATTTTTGGCTAAAGTTAGTATAATATTAGGTTATGAACAGGTTGGGCTTGGTTGATATTTGCCTAATTAAATTTTTATTTTTTCCTATCTTAGCTTTATCATCTAGATTAGATCCTCAGGTAATTGAATTCTTTAAGCATTGGTGTTTGATTTATAGAAAATCAATTACGTAACACACATAGACCTAAAAGTAGTAGGATTAATGAACTTGATTCTAGTCCACTTATGATTAATTTCTTTTATTCCAAGCTATTTATGAATCAAATAGTTAATTTGAGTTTAAAAGCTAAAAGACATTTCCATGACCATTGGTTATGTTTTATTTAAGTGAAGTAAATCATAAATCATAAATCATAAATCAATACACCACCATTAATTTTAAGGGATTAACCCATTAGAATCCGAAGCTTTAGCTAGTTTTTATCTTTTTTAAAAGTTTAGCTGCATTTTGTTTATAGTTTTCAAATTAAATATTTCATTAGTCTCGTGTTTTGATTCTTTTTCAAACTAATCAAATCTTGGTTATCTGAGTAGTCTTGCATCATTTAATTTGATATTTTTGAAATTTGGTCCCTTGGTTATGATACTCAGTTTCTTACCATTTTATACTACTTGTTAATAAAGTGTGTTTACCTTTGGAATGTTCTAAGGCTTAATGGGATTTATTTTGCTTTAGTTTAAATTGCAACAAGTTTTTGGGGCCTTTACCATAGATCTTAATTGTAGGAAATTAAGTGTGTATTTTCTCATATTTATTACTTATTTCATTTGTTGATTTTCCAGTTTTAGTTTATTATTTGATTGCCTTGATTTTGGCATGCTTTATTTCCTATTTTTGGTTCATTGTATTGCTTTCTTTTAATTTATTTGATCTTGTTTATACACACTCATGGTCAAAAGCCCTAAATTTTATCACTTGATATTGAGATTGAGAAAACTGTTCGCAGGTTACACGAGGAAGCTAGATTAACTCAAAGTAGAAAGGTAGAAGAAGAAGAGGTTAAAAAAGAGTAGTATGAGAGTAAGACATGGTTTCCGAATATGAAAACCGTGAGAAAGAGATTATGTAACATCCTGATGATAGAAGAGAGTTAACCATAATTGAATTGACCATGGGGCACAATAACTGACATATTCCTCACATTGTGAGACCTAGGTCATAGCAGCAAATTTTGAGATTCTCCAAAGTATTATATCTATGATTAAGGTGACTTGGTTTGGAGGATTACCTTCAGAGGATCCAAGCACCCATTTGGAGACTTTTAGGTATCTGTCGCTTGTTCAAGTATAATGGTGTGTCAGAGGATGTGACAAAACTGAGGATGTTCCCATTTTCTCTAAGGGACAAGGTAATAGCATGGTTGAATATATTATAACCAATGTCAATCACTATATGAAATGAGTTGATAAATCTATTTCTTGCTAACTTTTTACCACCTACTAAGGTTTTCAAGATGAAGAAAAAAATCAACTCTTTCACAGAGTACAAGAATGAAAACTTATATAAGGCGTAGGAGTGGTTCAAAGATATGTTGGCATAGTGTCCTAATCATGGGTTCTCTATATGGCAACAGGTGAACACTTTCAATACAGAGGTTACACCATCGACTAAAAGCACTATAGATGCAGCAGTAAGGGATAGTTTAATGAGGATAACACTAGAGGGGCCTAGAGATTGATTGATAAGATGGCTACTAATAGTTTTCAGTATCATACAAAGAGGCATCCCAAAAGTTCTTCAAGTACTTATGTAGTGGATAATTCAGTAGCCCTATCCACATGGATAGAGGTTTTAATGAAGAAGTTGGATAGTAAAATGCATAGTGTAAAGGAAGGTCCAAGCTTATCTGTGAGGAATTTTACTATATGTGAGCATTGTGGTGGAGATTCCCATCCTTCTTCAGATTGTCCGGTTAGGAATCCTTTTGCACAGAAGCAAGAAAGGCCCTTATTTTGGAAATTATAATAGGCAAAGAAGGGATCAATATTCTAACATTTACAATACAGGGTGAAGGAATCACTCAAACTTCTCTTACACCAATAATTAAAATGCGCAGCCAACTAATATTCAGGCAACGCCACCCTTAGGTTTTAAGGTTTCCATTTCCATGCTACCAGAAAAATCTAACCTCGAAGAGCTACTCACGAAGTATATATCCAACACAAAGGTTTAGATGCAAAATCAAGAAGACTCCATAAAAATTCTTGAGAACCATATGAGCTAGATTGTAAGTCTATTAAAGGAGAGGACTCAGAGTTCATCGCTTAGCACTATAGAGACCAAAGCAAGAGAGCATGCAAAGGCAATCTCATTGTGAAATGGTAAACAACTGAAGGGGGTTAAGGAGAAGAAGTGGGGAAGAGTGAGGAAAAAGAGAGTCAAGAAGAAAGTAAGGAGGAAAAAGAAGAACCAGCTACAAAGGAGGATAGCTTATTTGTTAATTCCATTACAAATTTGGTACGACCTCAGATCCCTTATCCTCAAAGGCTTAAAGGTAAAAGATTAGATAAATAATTTGGTAAATTCCTTCAACTTTTCAGGAATTTGTATATTAATATTCCATTTGGTGAAGCTATAGTACAGATACCCTCTTATGCTAAGTTCTTAAAGGAAATTTTGTCCAACAAGGGGAAGCTTAGGGAGTATGTAACTGTAAAGCTAAATGAGGAGTGTTCAGCTATCTTGCTAAGGATGTTACCACTAAAGCTTAAAGATCTAGGGAGTTTTATTATTCTTTGCATGATTAGTGATCTGCATATAGATGGAGCCATGATGGCTTTAGGTGTCAACATTAATTTGATGCCTCTTTCTATTTTCAAGAAGCTAGGATTAGCTAAACTCAAGCCCACCACAATTTCACACTAGTTGGCGGATAGATCCATCACATAATCAAAGGGAGTCATCGAAGATGTTCTCATAAATGTAAATAAGTTCAACTTTTTGGTGGACTTCTTAATCCTTGACATGGAGGAGGATGAAGAAATCCCCATCATTCTTAGAAGACATTTCATAGCAATAGTGAGTGCCATCATTGATGTGTGATGAGGGAAGCTCATCCTTAGACTTTAAGATGAAGAATTAGTTTTAGATGTGTTTGATGCCATGAGACATTCATCAACTCTTAACTCTTGTAATTTCATTGATATTTATCCTTCTGATATTGATCACCCTTTTGTTGTTTGTGTAAGCCTATTAGAGGAGGAAGCACAAGGTGTGCTTGAAAATATAGGTGAGGAGTTGTAAGAGGAGCTAGGAGACCATGGAATTGAGTTGGAACAAGCATATTAGATATAGTGTAGAACTTATAATTCACTCCAAAGACAATCTAAGTCATTGCATAGGATTTTGATTAAAGAACCTCCCTCTTTTGACCCAAACCCTTGCCTAATCATTTAAATTATACATTTTTACAACCACTTAAGTACTCACCTGTCATTATTTCTTCTTATTTTTCAAGTTCCATTAAGGAGAGGATTTTGAGGGTGCCTCAAAACCACAAGAAATCCATTAGTGGGACCATTGCAAACATAAAGGGTATAAGCCCCTCCCTCTACAAACACCACATTTTTATGGAGGATGGAAGCAAGGATTTTGTAAAACCCTTAGGATGAACCAGCCCACATATGAAGGATGTGGTCAAGGAAGAGGTAGTGAAGCTTTTGGAAGCAGATATAATCTATCCTTTCTCTTATTCCACTTTAGTGAAACCTATGAAAGTGATGCCTAGAAAGGGAGGCATCACTATTATGGAAAATGAAAAGAATGAGATAATAGCCACTGGGAAAGTAAATGGGTGGATAATGTATATAGACTACAGAAAATTGAATGATGCCATTTAAAAGGATCACTTTCCTTTGCTTTTATTAATCAGATGATTGAGAAATTAGCTCGATATAATTTTTACTATGTCTTAAATGGATATATTAGCTATTTATAGATTCCGATACCACTAGAAGATTAAGAGGAAATAACTTTTATACGTCCCTATGACACATTTTCATATAGATGCATGATTGCTATTTTCTCTGATATTCTTAAAACTCTTTTAATAGATAATTTCATAGGTTGCCATGCCATACCACCCTCAGACTAATAGGCAGGTTGAGGTTTGAAATAAGGAATTAAAGAAAATTTTAGAAAAAAAATTATCCATACTTCTAGGCAAGATTGGTCATTAAAGCTAGATGATACACTCTAGGCATATAGGATAGCCTTTGAAATAGCTACAGGCATGTCACCATTTAAGATAATGTATGGAAAGTCTTTCCATCTTCACATTAAGTTAGAGCATGGTGTATATTGGGCTACTAAATTTCGTAACTTTGATTTATCTTATGCATTTGTCAAGAGACTTATGTAGCTTCATAAGCCCAATGAGTTCCGGTTAGAATTCCAAGCAATACAATGAGCATATGAAGAAGTGGCTTGATAAACAACTCCTACATTGAGACTTTAAGGTGGGTGACAACGTATTAATCCATAACTCTCATCTTCGTCTTTTACTAGGTAAGCTTAAGTTGAAGTGATACGTTCCATTCAAGGTTGTTAACGACTTTCCATTTGGGGTTCTTAAAGTGCAAAGAGGAAATGAAAATCCCTTTAAGGTAAATGTATAGTTAGCTAAGTTATACATTCATAGGTTAGTGAATGATTCTGAGCGACTCGAGAAAGGATATTTTTAATAAGCTCAATAAATTCCTTTATTTCAATAAGGTGATCATAGCATTAATAGCTTTATTCGTAAGGAAAAAGAATTTATATCGTCCCAATACGAATAGAGAGGTCTTTTTTTGGGTTAAAATTTAGAGAGTTTGCTTTTAAACATTAGACTGGGGCAAAAAAAAATAATATCAAAGAGCATATGACACAAAAAGGAAATCCGATTTCAGTAAGACTGGATGCTTTTCAATGGGATCGTACTTTCTTTTCTTTTTATTTACCATTGTTTCATTTGCATTTCATTATAGTTTAATACTTTTTATTTTAGTTGTTTTGAGTTCTTTTATATGTTCTATAAGGATGGTTGTGAAGAGCTATTAGATTATCTTTTTCAATGAAGTTTCCTTTTTCTATTTTCCTTTCCTATGTGCTTTATTTTGACTACATAAATATTAGGGACACTATTTATATTATATGCTAGTGGAAATGAGATGATATTAATGTTGAGTGGTACATACTTAGATTTGAGTGAAGTAAATCCTAAATCAATCCACTCGCATATGAGTGATTGGTTACATATCACTTTTGGAGGATCTTCCATGGATGAATGAGTAAAATAAGTATTTCAACTAGATGTTCAATCTATGATAGATTTGCATAATGAGCTTTTTTAGTTTCTTGAAAATTCAGTATTATGCCAAGGAATAGGGTTTTTTTTCATGTTTTGCAACCATGTGTGTTTATCTATGATCAAGCTTGTGTTATTTGGCTTTAGTTATCTTCAATCACAGAAGTCATATTAAGATGTTGGATTAACCATTAACCATCCTCAGAATATGTTCAATTGAGTGTCTAAGTGAGTTGCTTGAGGACGAGCAATAATTCAAGTGTGGGAATGTTGTTAAGAGTGATTTATATTAATTTTTATACCATCTTTTAATGTATTTTCACTTTTAAATATCTATAAAATTGTCTTAGTTATGAGTTTTTTTTAATATACTATAGGTTTAAATCTATTTGAACTTAATTGGGTTGAAAAGAATAAAAAAGAAGCTCAAAGACATAAATTAAAATGATTTTGTGATCATTTTGAGGCTCTTCTGGAACAAGAATAGGTGTGGGATCAATTTAAGAATTTAAAGAATTATGTTACGAAATTCCACACCAAATTTCAAGGCCATATAATAAGTCATGAAAGATCCGTCAATGGAAGAGAAAGAGAAGCTTAAACAAGCACTAATTTTGATACATGTGATTTTGGTGATGTACTAAGTGTACTTTTAAAGCTCTGATCATTTTGAAATTTTATGGAGTGTAAGCACATCATGTGAGGATTATACATGCCAAATTTCATGGCCATTAGAGGTGTATAGAAGGACTTAAAATAGGAAATGTGAAGAGGGGTGGAAGTTGTAAATTTTTTGGACTTAAATGGAGTTAATAAAACATTGTTTTTGTGATTATTATGGGCAAACTTGACCAAATAAAATCCTAATCATTCCTAAACCCTAGCGGCCACTGTGATATTATAAATATCCATATTTTTGTCACTTTTAGATGGCAATAAAGATGGGTTTCTCTCATCCATCATCATAGCTAGGTTTTTATCTCGTTTTCTTTCGAGGTTTATTCTTAAATTTAATCTATGTTGTTAGCTTTTTAGTGACAATTTGGTGTAAAAATCTTCATGGAATGTCCATCTTCTTATTATTTATTTATATTTTTCTTTTCAACACTCGTATTGATTCTATATTATTGATTCATTCAATGGAAATCTTTGTTATGACCTTAACTTATTTTCTATTGATGAATATATGTCAATAGATTGTTTTTAGCTAAGGTTAGCATAATATTGAGTTATGAATAGGATAGGCTTGGTTGATTTTTGCCTAATTGAATTTTTTGTTTTTTTCTTTAGCTTAGCTTGATCACCTAGATTAGAGCCTTACGTAATCGAATTCCATAGCTACTAGTGTTTGATTTCTGGAAAATCAATTAGGTAACACACTTGGATCTAAAAATAGACTAACTTTAGGATCTTGTGTAAGGATTCCTAAGATTAATGAACTTAATTTTAAAATTCTCTTGATTAATTCCTTTTATTAAAATTTATTTATGAATCAAATAGGTTATTTGAGTTTAAAAGAAAAAAGACTTTTCCAAGGGCATTGGTTACATTTTATTTGAGTGAAGCAAATCCTAAATCAATCCACCTCTGTTAATTTTAAGGGATTAACCAATTAGAATCCAAATCGTTAGCTAGTTTTCTTCTTTTAATAAAGTTTTTAACACATTTTACTCATAGTTTACATATTGAATATTTTGTTAGTCACATGTTTTAATTTGTTTATGAATCAATCAAATCTTGGATATTTAAGTAGTTGTGCATTGTTTAATTTGACAATTTTACACTTTGATCCCTTACGAACGATACTTGGTTTCTTACCATTTTATACTTATTGACAAGGTCGGCTTTTCTTTAAATTTGTCTAGGGCTAAATTAGATTTATTTTGCTTAATTTTAGACCATCACAAAAAGAAAAGGGGTATAGTTGGAATAGAGTTAAGTAGTTCCATTGAAGAACCTAACTCCAAGAAAATCATAGAAGAAGAAGAAAAAGATGGATTCTTAAGATGTCTACATTTACGTATATATGTTTATTATTTATTTATGTTTATATTTATTTGATTTGATAATCTTTTTTTATACTTTTTAAAGATTTTAATACGTCCAAGGAGTACAAAAATTAGCAAGAGTATCTTTTTTTTTATTGTGAGCTTTACAAAAGTTACTCCCATTGAATATTTTTATAAAATTCTTTTTTTAATGTGAACTTTTCAACTTTTATGAAATTATTTTTTACTCAACTAATCAGTTTTTTAATTAGGTCTTTAATTATTTTAACTTTTCCTCTTATAAAATGATTATGGATTTTTTAAAAATTTATTAGAAAATAAAATAACCCTTTTGGCGGTGATATATTTTCTCATGTTAAAAAACCTTTACTTGCTTCCATTTGGCAACATTATTTCTTTTAACCTTTGACTGATCATGTAGTTTAATATTGGACGAATGAATTAGGTACATATATTAATGATTAGTTCTTGTTTTATTTTAAAAAGTATAATAAACTTTTAAAATAATTTCATATATTACTTATCTATAATTTATTTAAATATAACAGAAAATATTGATACAAGTGCTTTAGATAAAAGTGTTGTTTACGATTCTTTGCATAACATTAAAAGATTTGGATTTTTTGATAAAAATGAGATATTCAAAAGTATAATTTTGATTATTACTATTAGTTTAGTATTTAATATTAAATTCAATTTTAGTTAGTTAATTATACATTAATAGATATTGATATTTTATTTCTATTTTGATTATACATTAAATTTTATGACATATTTTTATTTATTTTTATGATAATCTTATTACTTTATACTAGTTTTGTAACGCCCCAATATCCCCTGGGAGGAATACCGGAGCGCTACTTTTACTACTAAACCCTCGTATCTCACACTCACTCGGTCTTAACCAATTTTATTAATTGTTGCGGAAGCGTATTTTACCAAGAAGCTTAAAACATGAAAACCGATTTACAAGCATAAGCGCAACGGAAATTTAAATACAAGCATAGCATAGAAAGTAGTAAGAACTTAAACTTTTACATAATCACCATCGTATTAGGCTTACAAAATCATCTAATTAAAAATCTAAAAAAATAATACAATATCCAAAAATAAGACCAAAAGAATAGCTATCTGGCCTCAGCTGCAGTCTAAAGTCCCTGGGCTGTCATCTCCTTGGTCGGACCTACACGGGGCAACAGCACTGTGCTAAGCGTTTCACTTAGTGGGGAATACATAATAGATACAGTAATAATCGAAATCATATACACTGTGAAAATAGTCATGCGGCATTTAATATCACATGCATACAATGCCAAATCAGAATAAAAGTAGTAATTTAGACAGAATAGTAATTAAGCATTTAAGCATTTCAAACATATCTCATGCATATCACTTTCAATTGTAAATAGGACAGTAGGTTAGTTTGCTCGTCTGTGACAGTGATGAGCACGAGAATGAAAAAGGTCGACCATACACATTCGGATATAGTCAGACGTCCATAGACACGTCAGTGTCATCTTGCACGTAGTGCTGGTCACATCAGGCCTTGAGGCCAATACACATCAGGATATAGACCAGAATGAGCGTATAGCTCTACACATCCAGTCTAAGACTGTAACACATCCCATGTGAGTAGCTTTAAGTAGTCACATGGTAAACCTCTATAGGCATTCCTAATTACCCAAGACTTAAACAGAGCAGTATTTAGAAAACCAATACAATCCAATTTATTTACTTTTCAAAGCATCAATATTCTTTTCATCGTGTAAATAATCAGAAGCACAATATCAAGCTCAGTGTCAGAAATCAGTTTCTGAAAATCCTTTCAAAAGCAGTATCAGAAACATTTTAGAAATCAATTTCTAGATTGTCTCTCATCTTGATTACTAATAGATTCTTGACTAAGGCGTTTCTACCTAAGATTCTTAGTCTTATTATTACTCACTCACAGTGATCATAACTAGGTATGATCCTAGTACATCAACATGTAATTTAGACTAAAAAAAATCACATTTAAAAATTCAAAATCAGACATATACGACCCTGGAAAAGGAACATATATGGCGATGCATTCTAAGGATATACGGTGCCGACCATGCATGATCCAGGCGCTATATACCTCTCAGGTAAGGCTTTTTAAATTCAATTTATGGGTTCTAATGTTACAGAGACTTAACTAATACATGTATCTATGCTAGGATATACTTAGGCTAACATAAAACATGCATTTCGATCATTAAAACTTCATCTTACATGGCATATCTAACATCTAATACATGTACACATTTCATGCAATCAACTTTAATCCATGTTTGATACTCATCGCTTGAAAGCATTTAATCATACATACCTCCCAATCACACAAGACAATTATATGCACTTAATACATAAGCTCATTTCTCAATTTAAAGAGCTAGAGTGAGTATTCCCATACCTTAATCACTTATCTTCCCACTTCACTTCACTTCTGAAATTT
>JAOXYD010174208.1:0-23663 GCA_028565735.1 Pinacopodium congolense | reverse complement strand
TATAATGAAAATTGTGATTGAATGAAGAACATCAAAAACTGGACAGTTTTGATATCTAAGTGAACTAATGCACACAACTGATGAAATATCCAACCAAAAAATGCAAAACTAAGTTTAATCTGACTCCTAAGAACTTAAAAAAGCATTAAAAAAATAATAACAAACACAAAGAAATAGGTTAAGCAGATTAAAATCGAAATCAAACTCGAAACAGTGAAAACAGAAGCTATCTTAAAATATATAAAATTTTTAGCCCAGTGATAGCTTAAACAGATATAAAAAATTCGAAATAAGGTTCAAACATAATCTAGAGACCTTAAACAATCTGAAAACTTCAATAACATGATTTTAGAAACAGGTTTGAGCACCTGAAATTGAGATTTAAATTAGAACAGGAGATCACAAGTATAAAAAAAGTTATGCAAATGTCCATTAGGATCTTCTAAAGCTGAAACTCCAAATTGTGAGAACCTAACCATTGAGATGATACTGTAGGATTTTAAAATTATTTGCAGTGACTCTAGACTGAACAATGCTAGCCACAGGTCTACCTTTGTTTCCTAATGCTAGGTCTATCATGGTTAGTTCTCTATTTTCTTCCTAAGGTTTAATAACTACACGCTCTTCAAGATCCATCTTTATAGGTTCTGATTCAGTATCATTAGATGTTCCTACTTTTAAATGATCGGATGTGGACACTCAAGATTCTTTCTTTTTGCTCCTTAAAGTTCTCTTAAGTTCTGGATCAAATTTTACTGGATTGGGATTGCGTCCCCAAGTATGTATGCAAATTTAAATAAAATACTAAACAAAAGGAATTAAATAAAAAATAAAATAAGATAATATAAAAGCAACTAAAGCACACAAACTAAAACAATTAGCAAATAAATACACGAACATTCAGAAAAATTACGAAATTAATTTTACAAGTCATAAAGTAACTGATACTAATTTTTACAATATTAAGGTCGTATTCTTTGACAACGGCACCAAAAACTTGTTATTCGTTGAGTATATGATTATGAAAATGGGAATGCTTTTAACAATTTTACTTTGAAAACCAACGTGATAAGGCAACTATATCTATCAAACAAGTAATAAAGTGGAGTATTTTTAAACTTCCAAATGTTGATCCCAAATGGAAAATGGTTAATTACTAGGTTAATTAGATCACAATTGTCTAAGAAAATCCAAATAATTTGATTAAAAGCTTGAAAATTGCTATACTACTCTAACCCGGGTTAAACAGTTCAAAATTAATTTTTAATTACTTTAAAATTTATTAAAATTACCAAATGTGTAAATTAGTTAAGGATTTGATGATTGATGATTGATGATTTAATTGAGCTTTAAACAATTTTAAGGGCTTATTAGAGTTCCTTCACAAAACTAAAACAAAGCTATAGTTAAGACTTTGCTTTATCTCCATTTAACTTAATTTAAAGTTATGCTTTAAATCTATTCAATGGGCTTTTAATTTCAAGAAGGTAACTTTTGAATTTTTAAACTCAGAACCCTAACTCTCACAAAAAATCAAAGTTTGGTCATTAATTAATTAATTTTGTTGCTTATTGATTTTTTCAACAAACTAAGTTGATTTCTCAAGCTTAGATTATCTTTAACACTAATCTTAAGTGGCGAACTCAAAATCAATACTTTTAAACCTTCAATAAACAAACTTAGACTCTATAACAGGGCTTTAAGCTCTCTTAAATCATAAATACACCAATACTTAGCAATAAAAATGATTTAGCCACATATCTTGATCAAAACATACAAAGCATATAACTTAAGCATCATGTCTTGATAAATCCAAAAATATGAGATATAAAATAAAGTTTAGGAATTACAAAACAACCAAGAGAAGCTCTTGGGAGGTTCACAGACTCCTTAACTTGATCTTGAATTCACCACAACTCTAAATCAACACAAAGTAGAAAAAAAAACAAATAACTGTTGAAGATATAAGCATAAATATGAGAAATTTGATAAATCCAACAAATGGCAACCAAGAGAAGCTATTGGGAGGTTCACAGACTCCTTAACTTGATCTTTACTTCACCATAGCTCTGGATCAACACAAATTAGCAGAAAAATCAAAAAATAGTTGATGGTATAAGCGTAAATAGGAGAACTTTGATAAATCTAAAAAATAGAGCAAATGAAGTGACTATTTAAGTTAAGAAACCCTTGTGGATGATCTCTAGACTCAGATATAAGTCTTAATAACAAACTCTAATGTCTAAAAACTAAGACAATAATATCAAATTTGAGAACAAAGTGTTTGAAGCCTATTAACTACTTAGAACTCAATAAAGAGAGAAGGGAGAGCTTCTCTCTCAATTTTAGATTTGATTTCTCTTAATTTATGTGTGTAACTATGTTGTTTGTCTATTTTACAATTCCAGCAGCCTTCCAATTACACTTGCAGACAAGGAAAATTAATGAAGAACATGCCACAACCATAATATTTGATATTTAGAGAGTATATTTTGTCTAACTACCAATACCACGGGTTGACTCGAGGTAAAACGGTGCCTTAAGCCCGTCGTATTGATCTTATGTAGCTGAATGAATATGGAGGTCTTAGGGATCAACACGAGAATCTATCTAGACCCAAGTATTGGTCTTGAACAACCATATTTTTGCTATCTTTTGGTTTCTTCCTTATTCTAATCTTCATCATTCATCAAATAAGATCTAATTCCTGTAAATTAAACATATAATTATGAATTTAGGGGTCAAAACATCATAATTATCCATAAAAAAATTTATGCAAATTGACCCTTAACAGACATATATATGCATATGTTCCACCAGACGATCAAATGCTATATAGGGGCTAACGAATTGATCCCATGCATAATGTCATGTGATGTTATTCATTTAACATGTGTTTCACATATGTATTGGAAGGATGAGAGGGTACTAATAATGACTCGCGAATTCTTTCTGAAGCTGTCAACAATCGAAGGATGAAATTTCTAATTCCTCCATACAGTATGACATATATTAATTTCATGATTGGATGAACAATTTTTATTTAATGTTTAATATGTTAACATTATATATTTTTCTATATTGAGGTTAATTCTATTTATTCGACTTAGGATATGCTAATTGGCCTAGGTTTATTTCAACTTATTGTGATGAAAGATATCATTTGCAAGATTTTTTAAAATGCAGACGACCATTAGGTCCACAAGAATTGTTGAAATTTAGGCATTCATTGCTAAAAAATGTCATTGAGAGATGTTTTGGTTTTTTGAAAGCAAGATTTCCCATACTGTCCAACATACCTGCATACAGCATGAGTAAGCAAAAATACATTGTCTTCGCTTGTTATGTTATTCATAATTTTATTACAAGATGAGATAAAGTCCAGATAAACTATGAAAGAGATAAGCTGATTCGAATCCAGCTTGTGAGAAGGCCTTTAGTTTGAATGTTTAAATCTACTTCTTTTCTGATTCCTAATCTAAAGGCATAATTCTCTTTTTTAAAGGTCTCGTGCATAGGCATAGGTATAGCATAGAATTTCTTAGAACACGGATCAAAAGCTAGCCTAAAGTAGCTTATCCAGACTTCCATTAGCGATTTGATTGAAAGCCTTATTGGATCCCACCAACCATATGGCCTCTTATAACTAACAATCTACATACATGTCTTTTGGTCAATAGTTGAAACGAGCTATGCATGCATAGACAGGTCAATGCATTATTTGATGATTCAGCAATAAATGTCGATCAACAGGACGAAACTGTAAATGAAGGAATTAGTTCACAAGTAAGCATAATTTAATTCCTACACAACAACGGATTATGTCTTCCTAGATGCAATTGCTAAACAAATGTAGACTGATTATATTCAAAGACATTATTAAAAAAACTAATGTAATGTTTATGTAACTTGATGTATATGTAAGTTAATTAACCTATATAACTTGATGTATTTGTATCTTCATTCATTAAACTGTTGTTGCTTAGTGTATATGTAAATTGATTTATGTATTTGACTTCACGAACCAAGAACTTATGTCTTATGTAAATAATGTCTCATGGATTAATATATGGCAAAAAAATTTAATGTAATATTTTTAATATTACATGTCAATAATGTTCCAACATTCTTGTGTTAATATGAAAAAAATTCAAATATTGACAATATTTTATATGATATTTCTATATTCTTCATTCATATTATAACTTGTTTTTATGTAATATTAAATACTTTAATATGAAATTCTATTAAACAATTTAGTTTAATAAATTAATGCTTTATTCATAAAATTTGTACAATTATTTATTATTTTAATAATGTAAATTTATAAATTTGAGGTTTGCTATTACATGTTAAGCAAATAAAATTATTTTTAATTACTATAACTATATTCGTGTAATTATTGTAATTATTACAGCCTTTAATTCATATAATGTTAATATTTAATTTAAGTTAAAATGCTATTTGAATAAATCATTTGTATTTATCAATGTTTCAAAAATTTTAGTCTAATACAAATTAATATAAAAATAGTAATATAATTTTTATCATATTTCACAATAAAAACGATACATAGAATAACACAATATAAAAAACTAGCATCTACAATAAATATAAAAGGAAACAATAAAAAAACCAAAAACCAAAATAGCAACTAAAAACAACAACCAGACCCAAAAACCAAAAATAGCAACTAAAAATAACAACTAAAAACCAAAACCTAAAACCCAAAACAGAAGCTGAACCAAACGGACCCTTAGGAAATATTGATATAGGTTTATCAAAGGATTTGGAGAAATTAGGTCTAGAAGAAGATAAAGAGATCATCAAGATACTGCATTTGCACCAAGTGAAAACATTGTTGAATTAAGTGAAGGTGACAAGAAGGATAAGAAAATACTAAGAGATTTGAGGTATAAAAACAATCCTTTAAATCATATTGTAAGTGATTTGTATAAAGGTGTAGTTATTAGATCACTTCTTAAATATATATCTCACATTATTTTACATCTTATTTTGCTTTTGTCTCTTAAATAGAACATTTAAAAAAAATAGGAGAATCATGTCGTGATAAATGTTGGGTTTCAGCCATAAATGAACAATTGAATCAATTTAAAAGGAATAAAATATCGGCCTTAGTACTTAAGTCTAAATATCATCAAATTATAGGTATTAATTAGGTTTTTAGGAGAAGACTTGATAAGTAGGTTGGTAGCTAAAGGCTATAATTAAGAGGAAGGAATAGACAATAACGGAAACTTTTGAATTGGTAGTTAGATTAGAAGCAATTAGGCTAATGCTTACATTTGCATTTTACATGGATTTTAGGCTTCTTCAAATAAAGGTCAAAAAAGAATTTTTAAATGGTTTGATTAACTCCTTAATTTTGAAAAGCGTGATGCACCCAATCATATTTATAAAATTAGTAAAGCTTTATATAGGTTGAAAGAAGGTCCTAAAGCTTAGTCTAAAAATTTAAGTGCATTTCTTTTAGAAAATGGTTTTAATAAGTGTAAGGTAGATAATACACTCTTCAATGAAAAGGATAAAAACAAAATTTTAGTTGTGAATATTTATATTAATGATATCATTTTTTGTGATACTAATGAAAGCTTATGCAACAAATTTTTTAAATATATAAGTAGGGAATTTGAGATGAGTATAATAGAGAGCTCGACTTCTCCTTACTCTATAAATTGACTAGATGAATTAATGCTTCTTTATTATTTAAGCCAAGTACACCAAGCCAAGTACACCAAGAAATACTGAAACACTTTGGAATAGACTAAACAACACCGGCATCTATAAGTATTATAACAAAGTTAAACAAAGGATGAAGAACATAAACTTATGGATCAAATCTCTATCGAGATATAATAGGTAGTTTAATCCATCTTACAATTAGTAGATCTGATGTTTTATTTAATCTATATTTATATTTTAGATTTCAATGCAATCTTTGGAAGTCACATCTTTTAGCAGTTAAGCGTATACAAAGATACTTTTATAGAACCTTGTTAATAGGACCTTCATATTTAGAGCATGTATTCCTAGATTTAATCAACTATTCCAACTTAGTTTATACCAATAATATTTTAGATCAAAAGAACACATTTGGCACTTGTCATGTTCTAAATAATGCATTAGTTTCATAGTTTAGTAAGAAATAAAATTCAGTAATATTACCAACTATGAAAGTGAAATATGTAATGATCTATAGTGTTTTACACAAATTCTTTGACTTAAATAGTGGTAAATGTGTTGCAAACAACCAAATAATAAGCTAAATTCTTGTTTGTGTAGTAACGTGAACTATGGGCGATCCATAAAGAGCTATGGTAAAATCGTAATTTCTAATATTACGAAAATAAAACCAAAAACCCCTAATGCAATGGAAAAAAAAGAAATGAAAGTATGACTAAAAATTCAAAGGCAAATAAATGATAAACAAAATATAATAAAACTAGTAACAGCATTGATGAAGTGGGTAGAAGATATTATTTAGATCCTGGAAAAGATAACTGATCATTGAAATTAAATAAATTGTGTTCTAGCCAAGATGTTAGCCTATAGACTCAAGTATGACCTTCATCCTCGTTCCTTTACCTATAGATAAGTCTAATATGACTTAAAACCTACCCCTAACCACACAATAACCAAGGATACGATCTATACATTCAATTGTATAATAGCATTAATAACTAGGGAATAGTTAACTTAAGCTATGACCTCACTCGCATAGACTATGAAACTTGAATAATTAAAGCCCTAGGCTAAATTGATTATGTCTCAATTGAAAATTTTAATTAGACTATTGCTATTTATGGAATTCATTAATGATAATTATAGATCAAAAACTCAAACCTAGCGTTCAAACTGGAAATTTTCTATAGGATGATCAATCCTAAAAATAATCCCTAATTCTTGACCTTAATTTAAGGTTTTAATTCAATCTAAGCCAAGAAACACAATATTAATCAAAACCAATCATATTCCCACAATTGAAAACTCTTCATCTCTTTAATACCTTCTAACCTAAAGGAATTTAGCTAAATATATTATATTAACTAAAACAGAATCTAAACTCAGCATAAACATGGTGAAAATATAATCAAAATGCTAAAAATAAAGATGAGTATTTTATTAAATAAAAATCCAAAGATTTACACCAACATTCAACCAAATCCAAGATAAAACTTAAAACCCAAAAAAACAAAGATGAAAGTAGTAGCTACAGAAATCCAAAATAGAATAAAAAGCATATTTAAATCATCTAAAATATAAAAGGAAGTGTAATATGCAATTACAAAACAAAAATAAGCTAAAAACAACAAGAATAAGATTAAAAAAAAGAAAATGATGTAAGTTGCCAAATTGGGTATTGAGGATGATGAAAATCCCTTCTATTGATCCTTAAATAGGTCTAGATTTGGTTTTGTAAAAATCAAAAATTTTCCCTTTTTTTATTTTATAGATGCTAAATGAGGGTTAACAGTGACTTAAATGACCCCTATTGGAACCACCATTTATAATTCATGAAATTGAATCTTATTGAAACAAAGGAGATTCCACCTTATTTTAATTGTGACAAAATATCCTTTCTACTGATATTCTTTTAAGTGTATATAAATATAGGTATGAATGTTTTTGCAAAAAGAATGTTGATGATAAAGTTTAATTGTCTCGGACGAGGATAGATTGGTCAACTAAATGGCAAGGATCGACGAGTTCAGTTGACCAAATATATATCGGTCAATCGAATACATCTGTTGAAAGAGAGCATCAATTGACCAAATGAAGAACGATCGACCGAACTACAAAATCAACCGACTGAATTTACATTTTCATAAGATCGATCAATCGACTGAATCTACAGGCCCACTGAAGGAAGGAAAATAATGAAGACCGGTTGACCGAAGATGCCTATCGGTCGACCGAATGAAGAAGATTATGAGCGAATTATTAGAAACGGTCATATTGCCTAACGGTCACAAGATTTGTCCAATGGTCCAAAAGAGTTAATTAGCAAATAAAATTTGGAGATTTCGCTAACAGATAAGTTAATCCATTCTTACATTATAAATAGAGGATTAAGAAAAGTCTTGGATATATAAGTGTTGATATAAAAGTTTTGAGAATGAGTTCTTATTTGGGTTTAAGTATTTGAGTTCTTATTTATGTCTGGTCGACCGATAGGTCAAAAAATCTCATTTTTCCCCATCACTCATAAATTAATTTATGTTTTACTTATACGTGTTAACTCTTTCTTAAACATTTGTGATAATAATTCTAACTTTTGCTTGCAATTTTAACTTGTGATTTTATTCAAGTTTATAGTTTTAAAAAGGTATAGGTTATGTATACTAATATCTAAGGACCCTAAATAATATGGGTACCTAAATTGTTTTATTTGTCTTGTAGGACAAGAGAAGAAACAAATGGTATGTAGACGGTGGTTGTTCACGACATATAACTGGAGACCCCTCACAGTTTATCACTTTCAAAAGCAAGGATGGAGGATTCGTCACTTTTGGGGACAATGCCAAGGCTAAGGTAATTGGCATTGGAAAAGTAGTTAAAGGTAACTATCCTTTGCTTGATAATGTTTTACTTGTTTGAGGCTTGAAATATAACTTATTGAGTGTCAGTCAATTATGTGATAAGAAATATAAGGTTAGTTTCATAGGAGATGAGTGTGTTGTCTCTAAGATAGATAACGATAGTATCGTGTTCTTAGGAAAAAGGGAAGGGAATATCTATATTGTTGATCTATATTGTGTTACTAATCTTAAAGATAAGTGTTTAATTTCTTTTAGTAAATGCGCTTGGACTTGGCATCGATGACTTGGACATACAAGTATGGATCTTCTCTCAAATTTCAATTTAAAACAACTTATTAGAGGACTTCCAACTATAAAATACAAAAAAGATAAAATTTACGGAGCATGTCAAATGGGAAAACAAGTAAGAAGCGCTTTTCAAAGCAAGAAATCAGTAACATCTTCTAGACCACTTGAACTACTTCATACGGATTTATTTGGTTCTACTATAGTATCTAGTTTAGGAGGAAAATCATATGCATTTGGTTTTATTGATTATTTTTGTCGTTTTACTTGGGTTTTATTCTTAAGCTCGAAAAATGAATATTTTAAATCTTTTGTTAGTTTTGCAAAGAAAATTCAAAATGAAAAGTCCTTATCTATTACATCCATTAGAAGTGATCATGGTAGAGAATTAAAAAATGATATGTTTGAATACTTTTGTGATGATCATGACATTGCGCATAATTTTTCTGCACCTAGGATACCTCAACAAAATGGTGTAATAGAAAGGGAAAATAGATCTTTACAAGAAATGACACAAAATATGATAAATGAATATGATTTACCAAAATAATTTTGGGCCAAAGTTGTTGCATGTGCATGTCACGTCATAAATAGGGTGAGCATTAGACTTAAGTTATATAAAACACCTTATGAACTTTTGAATGGCAAGAAACCAAGAATTAGTCATTTCAAAGTATTTGGTTGCAAATGCTATATCTTGAATACTAAATATAGTTTGGGAAATTCGATTCTAAAACAAATGAAGGAATTTTCTTAAGATACTCTTTATCTAGTAAAGCATATAGAGTTTATAACAAAAACTTTTATGTTGTTGAAGAGTATATGCATGTTATTTTTGACAAAACTAACCCTTTTGAAAGAAAGAAAGTTATTGAGTTTGATGATGTAGATGTATCCAAGGGATTAGAACATCTTTTGCTTGAAGACAATGGGAAAAAATCACAAATTGTTGAACCAAGTAGGAGGACATGAAGAGCTAACAAGAAATTGGAGATACAAGAAGGATCATCCTGCCGATCAAATTATAGATGATGTTTAGCAAGGGGTAACCACTCGATCTCATTTTACTTTATCTCATATTTCTTTCATTTCAAAAATTGAACCTAAAACAATAAAAGAAGTTCTAGATTATGAGAATTGGATTTTAGTAATGAATGAGGAATTAGAACAATTTAAACGAAACAAAGTTTGGACCTTAGTATCTAGACCCATAAATCACCCTATAAAAAGTACTAAATGGGTGTTTGAGAATAAACTAGATGAACAAGGTAACATTGTTAGAAAAAAAAGCAAGATTAATAGCTAAAAGGTATAACCAAGAAGAAGGAATAGATTATGATGAAACATTTGCCCCCATAGCTAAGTTAAAGGCTATTAGACTACTTCTTGCATTGTTTCAAATGGATGACAAAAGTTCATTTTTAATTAGATTTATTCGAGAAGAGGTGTATGTTGAACAACCCTCTGGTATTGAACATCATGATGCATTCAAACATGTTTTCAAACTTTCTAAAGTATTGTATGGTTTAAAATAAGCACCTAAAGTTTGGTATGATAGATTAAGTACATTTTTGCTTGACAATGGTTTTAAAAAAGGGAAAGTAGACACCACCTTATTTATTAAGAAAGATCAAAGTGATTTATTAATTGTTCAAATATATGTTGATGATGTTATTTTTGGTGCTACTAATGAAAGCTTGCGTGAGGATTTTGCTAAGTGTATGAGGAGGGAGCTTGAAATAAGCATGATGGGAGAATTTAATTTCTTCCTTGGACTCCAAATCTAGCAAATGAAGGATGGTATCTTCATAAATCAATCAAAGTATACACGAGAGCTTCTAAAGCGATTTGGCATGGATCAAACAAAGCCCTTAAGCACTCCAATGAGCACATCTACCAAGTTAAACAAAGATTAAGATGGAAAAGTGGTAGATGTAAAACTCTTTCGAGTTATGATTGAAATTTGATTGTATTTTACTACTAATCATCCATATATTATGTTCAGTGTTTGTTTGTGTACACGTTTTCAATCTTCTCCTAAGGGATCTCATTTGTTAGGTGTTAAACCTATTTTGCGATTTTTGTGTGGTACTTTGAATCTAGAAATGCATCTTTGGATTTGGTCAGATATTTTAATACCAATTATATGGTTAGTTTGATAGATAGGAAAAATACATCTAATGCATACCACTTTTTAGGAAATGCAGTAGTTTTATAGTTTTATAGAAAACAAAACTCTATTTCATTATCTACGACAGAAATTGAATATTTAGCCATTGTTAGTTGTTACACTCAGGTATTATGGCTTAAACAACAACTTAGTGATTATGGTTTTCATCTTGATAAAATTCCTATTCAATGTGACAATACTAGTATGAATGTTTTGACTAAAAATCTTATACAACATTTTAGGACTAAGCATATAGAAAGTCGATATTAGGTTATTCGTGATCATGTGCAAAATGGAGATATTGAACTTAAGTTTGTTGATACATTGCATCAATTAGCAGATATTTTTACTAAACGTCTATGTGAAGAACATTTTTGCATAATTAGATGAGAAATCGGTATCATTGATGGACATTCCTATGACCTTTTATATTGATTCCAAAAAAAAGGATAGGTATGTGATATTAAATATTTTTTTTTTGTCTATCGTATGCATGATTTAAAGGGAGTTTGAGGTTTTACATATTTTTATAAAGTCTTGCAACTTTTGTGTAATTTAGGGAGAGTTTTTATTGTTTTGTCATCAAAAAAAAGGTGGGATTCTTGAACCAAAGGAATTTCCACCTTATTTTTATAATGACAAAACAACCTTACTATTGATACTCTTGTTTAAGTGTGTATAAGGATAGGTTAATTGGAGCATTTAAGCAATAACATTTGATTGCCCAGATAAAGAGGAGATCAGTAGGTCAACCAAACATCAGTGCTGAAGGGAGCATTGGCTGACTGCAGGAAGATTAGTCGACTGAATCAACGTTTTTAAGAGATCGACTGACCAAATAAAGACCGACTATCCGAATGAAGATAGGTTGACCAAAAAATGGCTATCGATCGATCGAATGAATAAATTTAGAAGATCGGTCAACCGAACATAACCTATCAGTCTATCGAATAAAGCAAAATGGTCATATTGCTCAATGGATAGAAGATTTGCACAACAGTTAGAAAATATATACAATGGTCCAAAGAGATAATTATCATATGAACGTTGGAGATCTGTACAATGGCTAAATTAATCTCATATTACTTTATAAATAGAGATTAAGCAAGTCTTGAAAGTAAAAGAACAAAAGTGTGGAAATACAAGTGATATTCAAGTGTTGAAAACAAGTTTATATTTAAGTGTCATTTTTGTGTTGTGAGTTTATTCGTGTACTTGATTTTGAGAGGTTATTCTTGAGCCTATCAAAAGGAGTTGAGAGGCTATTCTTGAGCCTTGAAAAAGAAAAGTGGGTTTTCCTTGAGCCTAAAAGGAGTTTATAAATTATTATCAAATTTATTTCGTGTATTATTTATTTTTATTTTCAATAAGTACAAGTTCATTTAATCTATTTGTTACATATTTATCTATTTAGCTTCTATAAAATTTTAAATTTATTGTTATCATTTTCTTGTGTTTATGTTTTTCACTTAAAAATCTTTAGAAACTAATTCACCCCCTCTTAGGTGCCATTTAGGGCCAACAATTAAAATTAAAAATGTTTCATTTTTTCCATAGACTTTGTTATTCCAGACATGGAACATGAACTTGAGATTCCTCTATCCTAGGAAGATCATTTTTAGCCACTAAAAAGGCTTTAATTGATATGCATGAAGATAAATTAATTCTTAGGACTAAGGAAGAACTAGTAATCTTTAAAATTTCAGACATAGTGAATGACTTTAGTAATGAGAATGTCAATTATTCACATTTAGATGGGATTAACATCAAGATTGGTAGTGTTTTATAGGATAGAAAAATGCAAGATCCATTGGAGTTAAAACTTTGTACTCAATGATCAATGATTGCTAAGAAATAGAGGACAAGTTTACCCTTTTGCCAAAGGAGTTTAATGGATGGTATCATGGAGAGCCTAAAAAATCTAGGTGCTAAAATTGAGAGCCAAGGAAGGACATGATTAGCATACTAGGTATGTAAAAAGTTAATTTCTATTAATGTTATCAAGCCAATGACATAAAACTAGTACTAGTTGGGAGGTAGTCCAATGCAATTTCTTGCTTTCATACTACTTTAGTTAATTTTACTTCGTAGTTTTGTTAAGTATTAATGTTTTTTTTATTAATTTTATATGTATTATCAAGACTTTATATGATAGGCTAGAAAAGGGATAGGAGATCAATTGATCTTAGGTGTAATTTAATATAATAGAGAACATTAACATAGAATGAAAATGGTGAGTGACAACAACATCATTATGCCTAGGCATGGCATTGTTGTGTTACTTTGCTTAATTTTAGGTGACCCCAAACCTCATCGTTGATGGAATATTTCAATGAGTGAGGGAATATTTTGGTGATTACTTGTATAAATTCTTTAGACTTTTTCCATGTAGTTTTTAGTCATTATTTTGTAAGAGACCCTTTAATGACACCTCCACTTTACATTGATGGTTGAGGCCTACTAAGCCAATATTATTGTAGTAGAGAGAGTTGTAACTTTGGAGATTAAGGCTAAGTTCAACATTTAAGGCACGTTTCAAATACTCTACTAAGGTCTGATATTAGATTTGGATGGGTATGAGAATTCTTCTTTAATGTTAAAGAAAAAAGTGAAGAGGATATCATGGAGTTTAATACCATTGTTTAGGGTATCTCAATACACCTAAATCATCACTACTTGTTCGCTTTACTAGATATACTAAATGAAGGGATGGTTCTTGAGCATTGATGTGACTATCTCAATGTTAGACTGAGTCTTATTCGACCTATATTTTGATTGCGATATAGCTTATCATGCCTTAGATATGCTGAGATGCCATAATGATGTGCTTACCCCACCTCGCATCTTAGAGTCCAGAAGCAGATCATCGTTGCTCTCCTATCATCCAACATCTAGAATTGAGACAGTATGCTCAATGAGGTATGGTTTAGTTACTCATATATTTTATATTATATGCTTCATAACCTAAGGAACTAGATGGTCTCTCGTTAGTTAAATTTGTTATTACATGTCTAAGAAATGTGGTGTAGTATAATTGTAAATACAATTTTCTTTTCTTTCCATATTTGATTTTTAAGATATTGGTTAATAATATAGTCAAATTTAAAGAGAAGCTCCCCGCACTTCACTCTAATACCATTATTGTTAAACTAAGGGATGTTCCAATCTTGCTTTTAATGACCAAAAAACATGTTTTTTACTAACAATTTAAGTTTATGTTGTTAGGTTTAAAAGATAGCTATTTTTATGATGATTTAAAATCGAAAGTTTGGACTTGAAGGCAAAATTTGAGTAAATGGAAGGAGAAACCATTGTGGAAGCCTCAAGATCCTTATCTAGATAGTTTGAACTTGTTTATAAGTTTTGGTTCATAATTTAATAATTTATGGGCTTAAAATTATCATATTATATATAATAAGTTTTAAAGTTATATAAATTTTTAACTAAATAGATCAAATTTTGAGATTGAGTCCATTAAATAATTTTTTTTATGATTAAAAGAAATTATTTGAAGATATTTTTAGACAATTTATGTTTTGGTAGAATCTTGAATTTGGTTTTGTGGCTAACTAGTCAACCATTACCTTTATAAATCAACTAGTATGTTTTTAAACACCTATCAGCTGAATAGTATGCAAGATTAGTCGATAAGTATGCTCAACTAGTTAACTGGTTAGGTGTAAACTTGGCAACATTTAGTTTTGTACGTTCCATATTTAATGATTTTTCATCCCATAATAGTTGATAAACATCTCTAATGTTTCTTTAAATTCAAGAACACTATAAATATGAGGTCTAACTATTTTTTAATAATCTTTATGATGTTTTAATGAAATTTTAAGCATTAAAACATCAATCTCACTTTTTAAAGTGTTCTTGAGTTTCAATGTGTGAACTTGAGGTTTGAAACTTCAATCTCACTTTTTTTCGTTTCTATTCTAAAATTCCTAGTTTATTAAGCTTTCAAGAGGTTTATTATTCATATCTTTCATCTTTGAAAGTATAAGAACCCTTTAATTATTTATTTTTAAGTGAAACACTATTGAAGTTGTAATTGTTTTATTCAAAGTATATTTTTCAATTATTAGGTTAGAAATTTTTTTATAGACCTCGAAAAATATTGGTTAAAGGTTCCTCTTTACCTTTTTAAAAGAATATTTGGATTATTAAGGACTCCTCTTCACCCAAAGAAGAAATTATACTTGATTTTGTGATTTAGTGGAACTTCCAACATCATTATTAGAGAATAAATTTAAGCAATTGAGTTTATTACTGAGCCACTATAAAAATTTGTATGTATCTTACCTTCCTTTAGCTCTTTAATTGTAAATTATTATGTTCATTTAACGTAAACATTGACATAGAATTTAGGTTGATCTTCGCTTAATAATTGTACATAGTTTGGAATTGATTTAGGTGGTTTAAGAACTAAATTCGAAAATTTTTGTAACACTCAATTCACATCCTCTCTTAGATGCCTTTAAGACTTACAATTGGTATTAGATCTAGGTTCAGTTGTGCTAATTAATTTCTAATAAAATTATGAGATAAATGATCTACAATGGCACATATAATATGTTCATCTAGTTAAGAGGCATAAAAAATTAATAGAGCATCATTTTTTTTATTAGAATGATTATCTTTATTGAAAAATTAAGATGAAATTCTTTCTAATAGTTAAAAATGTATAGCTTTGGTACATTGTTCATGATGAGCCATACATTCCTACAAAAGTGGTTAATGATCAAAGAGTGCCTAAGGTTAAAGAAGAATGGACAAATAGAAATAAAAGATTAATTTTATTGAATAATAAGGTTGTTCATATTTTTTTTTATACATTAAGTAAAAACTAATTTAATATGGTATTGATGTGTGAGATGGCTTACGAAATTTGACATATACTTAAGGTTACATATGATGGAAACAATCAAGTTAAGAAAAGTGAAGTTTCTATGTTTACACATCAATATGAATTATTTCCCATGCATCATGATGAAATCATTTCTAACATGTATACAAGATTTATTGACATCATTAATGCATTAAAGGGTCTAATAAAATCATATTCTATTGTTAAGCGTATTAGAGAAATTCTTAGATCCTTACCAAAGGAATGGGATTCAAAGGTAACTATCATACAAAAGATGAAAGATCTCAATGTATTTCCTTTTAAAAGAATTTATTACCTCACTCCTCATACATGAGATACGGCTCAAAGAGACTAAGGAGGAGGAAGTAACATTAAGAAAGAAAATTTAGCATTCAAGGCCATGAAGGAAGCGAAAAGTAACGAGGAGACATCTTCAAATGAAAATGAAGATTATATTACTCTCCTCACAAAGAAATTCAAAAAGTTTTTGAATAAGAAGTCTCCTTTAAGATAAGGGAGCAAGTTAAAGCTTTAAAGACCATGACATAGAAAACTTCAAATGATTCCAAAAGTGAAAAAATCGAAAAGGAAGTTGCCAACTTTTTCCTTATGGCATTAGAGGAGGAGGTATCCTTAGCTTCTTACATTTTATATGATGATAATAATGGTGTAGATGAGGAATTGAGTTATGATGTTTAAAAGGTGTGAACTTGAAAAGGAATAAATTATCTCCTAAATACAAGAAATGCTTGAAATTCATGGATGAACTTAGGATAGATAATGATAGGTTAAAGAATGAATTACACGATTTAGATTCTAAAAATATGGTTGTTGATAATAAGGATAGGAAGAAATTGATAAATGAAAATAATTCATTAAAGATGAGGTAATTTCTATAAAAGAATCATTATAAAAATTCACAAAGGAAAAGGAAAAGTTAGATAGTATGCTTGGAGCCCAAAAGGCTTTAAATGATAGGCATGGCTTAGGTTTCACTCAAGGGAATGGAACTCCCAATGTCAAGACTACCACTGTAAAAGGGAAGAACCTAAATGAAGAGCATATTCCTAAGAAATCACATGACATTAATGCATCAACATATAAAATACAACTTAAGAAAAACTATCATGCTTTTATATATGCATATAAACCTATATCTAAGAAGAATGTGTATGTATCCAAATATAGCCTTAACTTCTTCATAAATGAACAACCTAAAAAACAAAGCATATAGGTCATATGATGGGCAACTTAGGACAACTCCCTCACATGTTACTCATATGTATATTCATGGATATAAAAACGTATCTCATCATTATTCTAGGCCTAAGCTCCATTAAAGGATATTTAAGAATGGATGGTTTAGAAATGCATTTAGGAACAACATGAGATCATATATGCATTTTTATAATGTTCCCTTTTTTTGATATTATAAATGTTTTAGTCATGTTGAAAAGTTTTGTTTTAATAAGCAGTCATGATTTTATAGTTTCCAAAGTACATAGGTAATAGAAAGGTTTCTATCTTCCATGGGCATAAATTAAAATAGGTACCATAGGTGAAAAGAATTATTTTTTTATAAGAATTTAAGAGAAGTGACTGGTATGTAAATAGTAGGTGTTCTAGGCACATAAAGAGAATGATTCTTAATTCATATCCTTAAAGAGTAAGAATGGTGGGATGTCACTTTTAGAGACAACGCCAACGGTAAGGTTATTGATATTATCAAAGTTAGTGAGAACAATTCTATTATTGATAATGTGTTATTACTAGATGGATTAAAGCATAATTTATTATGTGTTTTCCAACTTTGTGGTAGAAATTTCAAAGTGAGTTTTGAGGGAAAATATTGTATTGTTTCTAAGGAGTTAGAAAATAGTGTTATTTTCATTGATAAGAGAGAAGGAAATATTTATGTCATTGATTTAAATGCTCTCTCTAACCCTAACGTGAAGTGCTTAATGTTTATGAACAAAGATGCATGGATGTGACATAAAAGTTAAGGACATGCAAGCATGGAGTATTTTTCAATCTAAGAAACATGAAGCTTAGGGGCTACCAAATGTCAAGTTTATGAAGTCAAGGCTTGAGATGCTTTCCAAATGAAGAAACAGATCAAAGTTCCTTCAAAAAGAAAATTTTGGTAACTACATCTAGACCTTTGGAACTTTTTAAAATAAACTTATTTAGCCCATTTAAAGTTTCTAGTTCAGGTGGAAACTGTATGACTATGTGATTTTCGATGATTTTAGTATATTTAATAGGATGTATTTCTTGTTAGTAAGGACGAGTGTTTTAAAGTCATTTGTTAATTTTGCTAAGATACTTCAACTAGAGAAGTGTTATATGATAGCTTCAATTAAAAGCAATCATGGTGGGGAGGAGAATGAGTTGTTTAAGTTTTACTATAAGGAAAATGGAAATTTCCAAAATTTTTCTACTCCTAGAACCCCTTAAAATTTGGTGTTGTTGAAAGGAAAAATAAAATTTTACAATAGGTGGCTAGGAAAATGTTTAATGAGTATAACCTTCCTAAGTATTTTTGGGTGAAATTCATTATATATATATATATGTCATATATCTAATAAAGTGTATATAAGTCCTTATATAGATAAAAATCCCTTATGAACTTTGGTATTAGAAAAAGATAAAGATGAGTTATTTCAAGGTTTTTAGGTACAAATGTAATGAAAGTTATGTTTTAACTATAAATGAGGAGTTGAATTAATTTGAGAGAAACAAAGTTTGAAAATTAGTACTTCGGCTTAGTGATCAAATTATAGATACTAAATAGGTATTTAAAGGAAAATTTGATGAATTAGGTAACATTGTGAAAAACAAGGCTATATTAGTAGCGAAGGTTTATAATCAAGAAGAAGAAATTGATTATGAGAAGACCTTTACACTCATAGCTAGATTGGAGGCTGTTAGATTGTTATTGAATTTTGTATCCTACTTTATTTTTATCTTTATCAAATGAACTTCAAGAGTGCATTTCTTAATGATTTTATTAAAAAAGAAGTGTATGTAGAACAACCACTCAATTTTGAGGCCTATGATGCGTCGAACCATATGTTCAAACTTTTCAAAGCCTTATATGGTTTAAATTAACCTCTTAGATATTTAAGGAAGAGAGATGAGAGAGAAAGTGAGAGCTAGAGCATGAGAGTGTGAAAGACCGCTAATGTTGTAGCATTTCATCCTTCCTCTATCCATTTCTTTTCCTTCTTCCTTTTGTTGTTCTTTGTTAAACTTCCTTTATCATTCCTTGTTTCCTCCTTCTTTGAATCCCTGTTATGAGATTGAAAAATCTAACTTGGACTCTCTCAAAATCTTGGCTCTAATTCCTAACCCAGCTCCCTCAAATCTATCCCCTGATTCACTATTACCTTAGAATAAAAAATCTCTCCTCAACCAGAACCTTGATCTCCTTATTCTCTTAAACTAATGAGGTTAACATTTCATTTAATAAAAACCCTAATCATTGAAACCATTCTCCAAAATAAAATGTATACCTCTTCCCTGTCGCTTCCTCCTAAGTCATCCACTCAAATCATCTCTCAAATTTCAAATTGACCTCCTTCTCAAATCTCAAAACTGAACCCTAACTCCTTTATATCTCCTTAACCTCTACTTGCCTCCTAAAACCCTTTCTCAAGATTTCATGATAGGGATGCATTTTATAGTATTTTTATATGTGTTACAATGTCATTTCATCCCTATTTTGTTATTTAAAAGTTTAATTTATGTTCCATTTGCGTTTACATGCAGATTTGGCCTTTGGGCACAAATATAAGTTGAAAGGCCATGTTTTGAGCAGAATTGGATTACAATTGGAACTAGAAGATGTGTGGAACTAATTTTGGGACTTATAGCCTCAAGTTATGAAGCTTCACACCAAATTTCAAGGCCATATAACAAGCCATGAAGAGTAGACAAAGAAGAGAACAAGACAAGCTCAGATGAATATCGATTTTGGTATAGGTGATTTTGGTGATGTCTTAGGTGTACTTTTAGAGCTTCGATTATTCTAAAATTTTGTGGAGTGAAAGAGCATCATGTGAGGAGTCTACATACCACATTGCATGGCAATTGGAGTTGTATAGAAGGAGTTAGAGCTTAAAAGGTGAAAGGGATAGAAGCTGTCAAATTCTGGGACAAAAACAGAAATTGTCAAATTATTTCGTTTTTTTAATTCATAGGGGAAATTTTGACGAAATTTCTCCTACATCATCTCTAAAACCCTAGCAGCCCTCCAAGACATATATAAGATGCATAAAAAGCATGAGAGAGGAAGCCCTTACATTTTTCTAAGCTCTCTATTCTTTTATCTTCTTCTTTAGTTTAGGGTTTTGTTTTTGTTTCTTTTTCCAATTTTTAGCTTAGTTTAAGTATTTTCTTGTTTCTACTTCATTTATTTCTTATTCTAGACCTTATATACTTACTATTCTTGATGTTTTTCCTATTGTTTATGCATATATTTTCTGTTATTCCCTATTTTCGTTGTGTTTGGTTTATTTTTATTTGGAATCTTGATTTTTAATTAATATAAGTTTTGTTTCTTTTCTTTTCCAGTGTATTCTTGTTATTTGGGTCATTTTTTATACATTATTATTAATTTTTCTATATTTTCAATTTGTGTTTTGCATTATTTTCATGATGTTAGGCTAGTTATGTTGTGGGTTAGAAGATATTGATGAATCGTAGGCTTAATAATTGTGAGAATTGAATTGAATTGAATTAGGTTTTGTGATTTAGGTTAGTATTGAATTGAGATTCCGCATAAATGTCATGAATTAAGGATTAAGGCTTAAGATTAACTACCCTAGGTATGATTCTTAGTTCAATTGCTAGGTGGTTACTTATGATACTTAATTGTCCATAGTTAATACCGCAAGTAACAATAGATTGATTGGGTTTATAGGTAAACTTACCTAATTAATCTAGGATTCCATTCCTCTAAGTTACATGGTTCAAGATTGTGTGACCATGGCTTAGGTTAGTCGTTCCATAGTTTGTTAATGCTATTGCGTCGTTAAATCTATAGACTTTATTCTAGGTTGCTTCGTGGTTAGGGGTAGGTTTTTTATTGCATAGGGCCTATCTAAAATTGGAGGAACTGAGGGTTTGAGAGCTTGTTTGAACCTATAAGCTAGCATTTTAGACCACTAACAACTTATCTATTTCGAGGATCAATTATAACTCTAGAATCCCGGATTTATCTTTTACCTAACTTGTCGTATTTGTTATTTGTTTATCATTTATTTGTTTTATTTCGTTAATAGTCTTTAGTGTTTAGTTTTAATATCTTTGCATCGAGGGGTTTTTGTTTTTTGCTTTTTATGCAGCATTAAAATAGCTTTAGTATAGCCTAACTCCCTGTGTGATCGACCCTGACTCACCTTAGCTACTTAGTTAGGTTAGTTTGGTAAATTTATTATTTGGTAGCCCGCAACAGGCTACCACTTCTCATAGGCCAAAACCTAAATCCTAGTCAGTTACTAGGAGTGTTTACTATACCTCGTACATGGAAATCTGTGATTTCTAAGGTTTAAGAAGAAACCTCAATAGAGAAATTTGTATCCTTTTACCCCCTAAAGTTAAAGAAGACCAAATAGTCATCGTCCCTCCTCAAGATCTGGCTAAGCAAGGAGTCGTGAAGCTAAACCGAATGCTAATTAACTTCTTTATCGATAAGAGACCTACTTATCCAGTTGTTTAGAGTATTCCTTCAAAATCTTAAATAAGTTACGGGTTTGTTAGAAATCTTGGTTATGAATTCAAATCAGTTTCTATTTAAGTTTGCCTCTAATGATGGTTTGTATGTAGTACTAGAGTAGGATTTAGATAATTGGGAAGGAACATCCAAAACCTAATTTTTGAATCGGATGAGATTAATTAAGATGTTGGCCCATATAATATGATCTTAGGAAGTCAATTATAATTTTCCTTTTTAACTAGTAGAAATAAGATATCTAGGAGAAAATCTAGGGATTAGTTAGTTTTTTCTTTCTATTTTTTTATTTTTTTCTCCTTATGACTTTAGTTTTTTAGAATACTGTATGTTTTAATAACAATAGGAATGATTAGGTGATAAGAGTTTTCTTAGGTCTATCGGTGTTTTTTTTCTTTTCTGATTAAGATTAGGAATAAATCTTCCTCCTTTTAAAACAAAACTAGTGATTTCATCTTTACGAGATGTAATTTCACTAGGAATTTAGTTCAAAATAATAATGCTAGAATTTTAGTCTAATGGAATCCCAATACTCTTAATTATACCCTTCTTTTTCATACTGATCAGATCATTCCCTTATAAGTCAATCCTGTAAATCAGAATTCCTTTGTCCTTGTCGCTTGTTTTATGGTTTTAATAAACATAATCACAGGAAAAATTTATTGGAAGATTCGAGGATCCATTCTAATGTAGGTATCCAACCTTGGATTATTGTTGGAGATTTCAACTCCATCCTTTTCTCTTAGAAAGCTACCACTATCATATATAACTTCATTAATAGTATGAAGGATTTCCATGATTATATTGAGGATTGTGCTTTCTTATATTTGAATCTTAACAACCTTTTACGAAGGATTTCCGTAAGGTAAAATTTTCATTGTAAATAAACATGATAAAGCCTTAGTTAACTCCCATTGGATTAGTAGATAATCTTAACATTTTTGATCATGCACCAATTAATGTCAATTTTCTATCTTTAAGAAAAAGTAGGTCCTCTCCTTTTAGATTTTAAAATTTCCTAGTGACTCAACAAAGCTTCCTTCAAGTATTTGAGCAAGCTTGGTCTATTCCTGCTAATGGCACTCCTATATATTATGTAGTTGCTAAATTTAAAGCCATTAAAAGAGCCCTTAAAATTCTCAATAAAAAGAGATAGGTGACATAAATGTTATGGTGGAGTCAAATAGAACTAACCTCAACAATATCAAAACCTTCTTGAGATAAAACCATAATGATAAAATCTTAAATGAGAACGTAAGAGAGGCTATCTAGATTTTGCTCAAGTCTTTAGAAGATCAAGAAAGTTTTAAAAAAAAAAAACTTTGTGGATAAATGGTTACAAGAGGATGATAGAAATACTAAATTCTTCCACAACTTTATTATTTCAAATAGGAATAGGAACAATATTCACTCTATTAATGGTAACAGAAGTCATATAATTTTCTCCTTTGTGGAATCCAAAACCAATTTCTCAGTTTCTTTGAAAATATCTTAAGAAGAAATAGAGAGCATTCTACTAAACTCCAAAGTATAGGGCCTTTTCTTAACATCAAAATCCCTAAAAGGTATGTAACTTCTTTGATTTCTCCTATTACAACTCAGAAGATAAGAGATGTTTTAAATTACTTTAACTCTAATAGGGCTTCAGGTCTTAATGGTTACAATGTTTATATCTTTAGGCACACTTGGAAAATTGTAAGGAGTGACGTTACTAAAGGCAAGGTAAGTTACGGAAAGAGACAAATTCAACCTTCATTTATCCTATTCCTAAGTATCCTAATCCCTCTCATATTACTAATTTTATGCTCATCTCTTGCTGTAATATGATCTATAAGGTTATTTCTAAAATTTTAGCAAATAGACTTACGAATGTGCTCTCTCATATCATTAGCAACAAATAATCTACCTTTGTAAAAAGTAGACGAATAGGAGATAACATTATTCTTATGAAAGAAATCTTCAAATATTATATGTTGAACCAAGGGAGGTTCCAATCTTGGTTTTGATGATAACAAAACATGCTTAATCACTAATGGTTTAAGT
>JAOXYD010174103.1:0-23666 GCA_028565735.1 Pinacopodium congolense | reverse complement strand
ATAGAGACTCATATGCTTTTACTTTATAATATTTTTCTTCACATACATTTTGATGTTATGTGATTTATATGATGATGATGTTGGCATAAATATGTTGGGTACAAAAGAATGTTAGACTTGTTTTGGGGGAGACATTTTGTTTTTGTCATAACTTAAACATCTTTGAAATACAAATTCTTATTTTCATGCATCTATGATATTTGAATTTAAGGATGAGTTTAGAGGGAGCATCATTTGCAATTGTTGTAATTTATGAGCAGTATATTTAACAAATAGTAACTTTTACAATTGGTATTAAAGTATGATTTTTCAAATGGATGCATGACACATGTTTGACAAAAATGGTTTTTGAAATTGGTATCATGTTTTTATAAGTAGTATCATTTTGTCAAGTTGAATCATCTTTGAAATTGTACAAAATTTTTAAAAGTTTTATGACATATATTTCCTCTTTTATGATCAAGTTTTTTTTTACAATGCATAAATTTAGGGCGGTATATGTATAATCATTTTGTACTTTTGTTTTGATTTTTATCTAATAATAAGAAAAGTATGTGTTTTTTTTAATTTCATGCATAACATGAGTGAATGTGTGGTTTTCATACTAAACATGCATAATAGGTACAATATGAGGGCATATGTATTTGTTATTGCATGAAGATATAAAATATGTAAAATATGTTTTTTCTAATGCAAAAGGTGCATAATATGTGTTTTTGAAGCATAAAGATGCTTAAAATGTATTTTATAATGAATTTTGTGTTTTAAATCCCTTTTCATGCTTTATTGTTCTATAATGCACAACATGCATATATTTAGGGGGAGTATAATTTGTCTTAACACATGGATTAAGGGGGAGTATCCTTTACAAATTGATATTAGAACTTATAAATTGATTATTTTTCTACAAGTGGTATTAGATCTTAGGACTTGATGTTTACAATTGTCAATTATTTTTGGAAAGTTTTTGGCATGGTTACGAGAGACTTTCAACATCATAGTTGATTAGATTTTTAAATTTTTTATTATCCCTCATATAATAAGTGGGTATTTTTTAACAAGTGATATGTTTTTCTTACAAATGGTATTTCTTTTTCAAGTGATATTTTTTATCAAGTAGTATGAGTCTAACAAGCATATTCATTAACAATTAATATTCTTTCTAATGTTGTCAAAAATATGTAAAGTTTTTTTTATATTAAGGAGAGATATGATTTTTAAGTAAAAAAGGGGAGAATGATAACGTTTCATGATGTATGAAGCATTCAAGTGAAATGTTTTGCATATATGTGTTTTGCTTTTTATTGTACTCTTAATATCATATATTTTGTCATAATCAAAAAGTGAGAGATTTTTTTAACTAAGGGATGCTGCAACCATTGGTTTTTATGATGAAAAAAACATGTTTGTTACTAATGCTTCAGTTTTAGTATAATTAGTAAGATAGTTGAATGCAAATTATACAAGAGCTTATATTAGAGCCCAAAAAAGGGATACAATAATAGGCAAGGTCTAGGATATTAAAATGTATATTGTTTCATTTCAAGACAAATTATAAAGTTCAAAGTTAAATAGTTTTTTATATATTTTTTAGTATGTAAATTTGTCTTGATATTTATGAAAACTTAAAAGGGCTCCCTTTTATATGATCGTTTGTATATTGATTTTCATTTAGGATTTTGGTTAAAGTCTTAAATGGTTTCTTGAATTTGTTTAAGGGATCTGCATATTAGGAATTGGTTTAAATTTTCATATGAGTATAGCCTTACATAATCAAGGGGGAGTTGTGTAATTTTCTTTAAAATATTCATCTTAATATGGCAAAGTGATTTGAAAACTTGTTTGAAGTTACTTGAGCTTGCTTAAATGAGTTTGATTATGTCTAAGTCAATTTGATTTTTGAATTTTGGTTTTTAAAGTAATTGTGAAAATTTTGAAAGATTTGGAAAGGTTTTAAAAATATTTAAAATGAAATGTTTCAATGACCAATGCAAAGTTTGTGTTTGAATGAAATTAATTATTTTAGCAATTGAAACAATCTTGAAATTGGTTTTAAAACATATGCGAAGCTTTTATTTTAAAAAAATTTCTTGATAAGAATGTAATGTTTATGAATTGGTTTAAAATTGGTTTGAAAACTAAAGTTTTAAAAAAGTGCTAATTTAGTCATAAACTAAGATATTTTGTGTTTTTAATCTAAATTTTCATCTTATGGTATTTAAATTCACTTAGGAATGTTTTATAACTTGTTCAAATTGAATTGGAAGTCAATTAATTTATTTGAAATGGATTTTGACTAGATTTTGTAGCTGTTGTATGCTATTACATAATCATTGGTTAACTAGTGTGCCTGACTAGTCAATCAGTTTGCCACCTGCACAAATAACAGTTAGCTTCTTGTTCCATTTTCATTAGTTTTTCATCAAGCTAATCGATAGTTTTTATAACCAACGACTCTTTACCAATGACTATTTAAGCTTCTAAACTCTATAAATAAGAGTTATAATGAATTTGTTTAAATCTTACAAATTTGAGGGAGAATTGAGCATTAAAAGTGATGAGCATCAAGTTTTGAGTGTTCTTGAGTTCCTATCTTTAAAGCTTCATTTTCAATTTTGTTGCTTTCAATTCTTTATTTTTGGGCTTGTTATGCTTCTAAGAAGTTTATCACTCCTAATTTACATTATTTAAAGCATTAAAAAAATTTGTTTTTTAAGCTTTAAGTGAAAGACCATTAAAAAATGTATTTTGTGTGTTTAAAAGGGATTTGTGATTTTATTATGACGATCATTATTGCATAGACTCTTATTTTCCTTAAAAACAAGATTGATTAAAGGTTCCTCTTCACATTTCATAAAAAAAGATTTGAGTTGTTTTGGTTTTTGATTATGAGTTATGATTGGTTTATACATTTACTGAGCATTAGATGTTTTGATCAAGCTAGTAAGTTTAGCAAATTGAACTTTTATATTAAAAAAGATTGATTAAAGGTTCCTCTTCACATTTCATAAAGAAGAGTTGAGTTGTTTTGTTTTTTGACTATGAGTTATGATTGGTTTATACATTTAGTGAGCATTAAAGGTTTTAAAAAATATTGATTAAAATTTTTCATTGGTTACATTTTAAGCCACTTTTTATATTGGTTTTGATCAAGCTATTAAGTTCATGGAATTGAGATTTGAGAGCTTGATTTTGGTGATTGATTGTGGGGCTTGATTATGAAATTAAATTATTGATTTTGGTATTGGTTTAGTGGATTCTTCTTTACCCTCAAAATTGAAGATTTTTTTGAAAGAATATTGTCTTTGAGTTACTCTTGACCATTTAACAAGATTGTAGGGTTACTCTTCACCTCCTTTATAAAAAGAAAAAATAGCCTTTTCACCTTAAAGAAGATTTGTGCTAGTGTAAATTTCAACATCATTATTAAGAGAGGATGTAGGCTAAAGTGGATTAGCCAAACCTCTATAAAAATATCAATGTATCTTTCGTTCCATTACCTCCTTAATGTTTTACTTATTATGATTGATTTATAATTGTTTGAATTTGGTTTAGTAACATTGAATTAGCATAACATTATATAGAGGTTGAATTTTAGTTTAGGAATTGTATATAGTTGAAAATTAGTTTAGGTGGTTTAGGTTGTTAGTTTAGCAAACTTTGTAAAATACCTAATTCATCTCCCCTTTTGGGTGCCATAAGGTTTATAGAAATCTAATATCATTCAAATTGTCCCGTTATGTATATGCAATAACACTTGCTACCTTTAAGTATATGCAGTAATGCTTTCTACTTAAAATTATTATGTTAAATTAATGTTCTCAGATATTATCAATGTGAAAGAAAATATTTTTAACTCCTCTATTTACCACCAATTGTTAACTTATTTTCTTTCTCACCTGGTTCAAAAATATGCTTATTTAATTCAAGTGGGGGCTCTTGATATTTTCTTTTTCCACTAAATTATTGGAGGTATTAGTTGTTGGATATATTATGTTTGAATCCTCATTTGATATTCATTTATTTCTACTTAAATTTTTACTTATAAGATAAAGAAATCAATGTGTTCCAAGTAGCTACACAAATATGGGTCCTTAGAGGCTAATTTTTATAGTTTTTAAACCTTTCTCAACTTATGTTCTTAAAATTCTTCTCAGCCATCTTATTTATCATAACAAAATTTCTTAACATATCTAAAGTTACAATAAAAATAACAAATCATACATCAGTAATGATGAGACCTATAGTTATACATGTATGCATTCTTAGGTCTCTCATCATTATATATTATATTAGGAGAACAATGGGACCTAATATGTGTGTGAGATATGCTCTTAGTGTTGTATATTTATGCATAAAGAGTATGGAAATGAGTTGCACTACTATGCCTTACATACTATTTGAATGAATCATATTAGGATTATGTGTTTTTATGGAAGTTATGTTTATCTTACTTGGACGCCTTTACCTCCTATATTTTGATCTAGTATCATATACGAATGCACGATGTTTTCTTTTAGGTTGAGATCTAGAAGATGAAGCCATATGTTCATATAAGTGCCTATGTATATGCTCATTATGAAAATTCGTTCCCTTTACAAATTTTTTTTGTTATTTGTAGAAATACTCCCATAAGCAAATCTTAAATAATGCATATCATTGGATTTTTTTACATGCATTAATTTTTAATTACCTTTAGTGAATTTCATTAGAGAATCTTTGAGGGTATTGATCTCCTACTTCAATTCCTCTATTGAACTAAGGGAGGTTCCACCTTATTTTGTTAATAACAAAACAAACTTTATTACTAATATTTGTATGTGTGATGAAAGATAGGTTGGACAAAGCTCAAGTTTTGATCACTCAAACTGACTCAAAGTGGAAAATAAAAGTTTATGAAGATTCAAAGTTTGAAGAAAAAAATTAGTTTAGAATTAGTTTACTTATGTTAAGTGTAAATTTTACTTAATTTTATTTTGGTCATTTAAGAGGCTTTTGCATGCTCATTCATATATATATATATATATATATTAAAATATACATATAAGTGCATAATCAACAGGTTTATAAGTTTAATTTGATCGTATCCTCTTCACACTTGTTTTAATTGACTAAGAATGCATTAAGATAAAAAAACAGTGTTAAAAGAAATGACTACATTAAAAGGTATCTTAAGTGTTTTAGGGTATGAATGTATTTGGTGGATTTTTGTGTATAGTTGATGGTGTCATTGGAAGTATGTTTAGGTTATTTTGACTTAGGTCAACCTAAGAAAGCATCGGTCGACCGAAGGTCTTGTGATGGCCGATTGAACCTAAGGTAAAGAACTATCAATTGATTGAACCTTAGCTATAGGTCGACTGAATGTAGAGAAAATAAAGAGAAAAATCTGGGTTAAATAGATTATACACCGGTAAGAAAATTAATCTATTATAACATTAATAAGCCTATTAGACAACAGATATAATGACCATTGGCAACACATAAATGGCTGATCATTAATTATGAATAGATGGTTTTTAGTCTTATTTAGAGATGAGTTTTTTTTATAAAAAAGTTGTGTTGGTTATAGGTTTTATAAAAACACTTTTTAGGCATATTCATTCTTAAGACATTTTCAAGTTGTCAGAGAGTTGTGAGCTTTTTGTGTAGTAAGTTTTGTGTGATGATTCTTTTGGTTTTTTTTTTTTGTCAGTTTATTTTTGCAAGCCTCCTTAAACACCAAGTGAAATTAAGTGAAGTATTTGTTGTTGAATTATTTATGTAAGGATTGAGAGGTTATTCTTGAGCCTAGGACAAAGAATCGAGTGAAAGGTTATCCTTAAGCCTTAGAAAAAGGATTGTATGATGAACATTTTATTCCTCATTAATTGAAATAAGAATAAAATCTCAACAATGGTGTAAGGGACTAGAGGTGGGGGCAAGGGTACAACTTTGAACTAGAATAAATCTGATGTATCTCTTCTTCCCTTACTCTTTGTTTTCATGCACTTATTGAGTTAATTAATTTGTTTTTTAGTTACAAGCTTCCGCATTCTTTTCATCTAGTTAAAAAATTTGATTTAAAACATGATTCACCCCCTCTTAGATTCTATACAAACGTAATAATTAGTACTAAAGTGTAGGTCTCACATTCTTTTAATTCCAATGAATTAGTGAGTAAAGATCATAAGGCACACATGATGCATAATTTTGCCTCCTATTCTAATCTTGAAGGTCAAAATACTTATTGAATCCCTTACTTTGATGGAAACAATTTTTTATATTGGAAAACTAGGATAAGAAACTATTTGAGAAGTAAAACCATAGATCTTTGACTTTTTATTGATAAGTGTGTTTTTAGGTTATATTTCTAAGTTGTTTATATGTGTTTTAAGTGTTTCTTTGTGCATTTTCTTTTTAGTTATTTGGATCTTTTACATCATTTCATGATCTTAGATGTTTTTAATTGTTTCTTTATATTTTCTAGGGTTTGATGGTGGATTTTGAGTTTATTTGAGGGATGGATTGATGCACTTTGGTGTGTAGTTTTGCAGGTAGTAGAATTCTATATTTGAATGTTTTGTGGGTGATTTAGAAGACCCACTAAGGATACTTGTAGAGGTCATAAGTCCATGAAATTTGGTGGGGAGTAAGGTCAAAATGTGAGAAGTTTTCTTTTCAAATTTAAAGTCAATCGAAGTCTTATGGAAGGAGTTACGACCAAAAGAGTGAAGGATACAGAAAGTTGTCAAGCAACAATGCACGATTGTGTAGCACAATCATGCTTCACCTTGATAAACTAGTTTTAGTCACCCTCATGCTTAAGCACAATAGTGACAAGTGGAGCTGAGCATAATCAGGTCAAGCATGGGATTTTAAGTTGGGGGAAGCACGATGCTGACAGGAAAAGCTGACTAGAATCAAGTCAAATAGAGGATTTTAAGTTGGGGGACCCTCTTTTGTACATATCCATTACTAGTTTGTTTAATTTTAGTTTTTTTTCTAGTTTTTAGCATTTGAAATTATTCCTTAAACAAAGTATAACCTAAATTAAGTGGTGACTACATATAATCCTAGTGGGATGATATTTACTTATACTACAAGTTACGAACCATGCACTTGTGATATTTAGCGTAAAACAAGTTGAGTGATATACGCAGCCAACAAGTTTTTGACACCATTTCCTGGGATTAGTATCTCAACATCTTGTTTAGTTTGGGTGACTTTGGTTTAAGAGTTTCTGATACTTTTCCTTATGTATTTACAGTTGTATGAACATAAAGGCCATTGGAAGGTCCAAGGAGCTAAGTGAAGAAGAGCTTTCGAATATCATAAGGCATAAACGAGAGTTAATAAGAGTTAAGTGCCAAGAAAGGATTTAACCAAATATGACAGAAGAAGGTGAATAAGTAGGTGCCAAAAGGACAATAATGGATTTCATGAGGCTAAGGTTCAACAGTAATCATCAAGGAATTGCATGGCTTCCTGTGCAAGCCAATAACTTTGAGATCAAGCCTACTTTACTCAACATGTTTCAATCGAATGTTCAGTTCTATTGTTTGACATGAGTATCCCAATGCACATCTAGCAAATTTCTTGGAGATTTGCAACACTTTTAGGTATAATAGACTGTCGGAGGACGCGGTTAAGATGAGATTGTTTTCCTTTACCTTAAAGGATAGAGCTAAGGTATGGTTGAATTCTCTCAACCCTGAGAACATTACGACTTGGGAGCAACTTGCATAAGCATTCTTAGCCAAGTACTTACCACTAACTAAGACTTCAAGAATCATCAAAGAGATCACAAATTTCCAATAATTTGATAGGGAATCCTTATATGAGGCATGGAGCAATTCAAAGAGTTGCAAAAGAGATGTCCTCACCATAACCTTCCAAGGGAATTCCTTTTTCAAACCTTCTATAATAGAGTGACTCAAAGCATAAGAGGAACTGTAGATGTAGCAGTTGGAGGCTCTCTTATGAGAAAAACAGTCGATGCAACCTATAATCTTTTGGAGGAGATGGCGAATAATAATTGCCTATGGTAAAATAGCAGCGGTAGGTAAGGATATAAAGAGCAAAGGGTATGATTCCAATTGATTTGGTGACAACCCTTCAAGCACAAATTTTGGCTCTCACTAAACAATTAAGTAACATGCAAGGAGCTTCCTCATCTTTAGTGAATGAAATGCAATTTCAATGTGAATTATTTGGACAAGATATCCATGCTTTTACAAATTACTTCATGATGACGATGAGAAGAACTAATCAAGTCAATTATTTTAGCCAATAACAATATAGTGGTAATAGCCAAATGAGAGCACAAGCTCTATAAAACTTACAATTCGGGGGGGAAGAACCAGCTTAAATTGTTTTCTTGGAATACTTCCAATGTTGGTAGCCAAATGAGAGCACAAAGGCCTCCCAATTTTCAATAAGATCGACTCAAATCTTTGGAAAAAAAAAAGGGACAAGTTGATGGATGTCATAGGCTATAATTTTGAAAGTCAAGAGGAGAGTCAAAAAAGCATGGAGGCTAAAATTGACCAAGTTGTGAAGAACCATGTGTCATCCATCCACAACTTGGAGGTTTAGGTAAGATAACTTGCTAATGCTTCGTTATTTAAGAGTACATGGAGTTTACCAAGCAACATAGAGGTGAATCCAAGAGAATAGTTAAAGGTTGTCAAAGTTATAATTAGACAAGAACTAGAAGAGCCAATAGAGAAGGGAAAGAGTGCCAAATGAGAAAGCCATGAGAAAGAGAGAAGCCCTACATCCCAACATCACTATACGAGCCAAAAATCCCCTACCATAAAGACTCCAGCAAAATTCAACGGGCGTATAAGCCTTTAAGTTCTTTAAGAAATTGAAGGGATTATCATCTGTGGATGCATTACAGAATATGCCCAAGTACGCTAAGATTTTAAAGAATATCGTGACCAACAAGTGCAGTTGGGAAGAAAACCAAACGATGCCATTAATAGAGAGATGTAGCTCACTCATCACTAGCCATATGCCCCCTAATTTACAAGATCCAAGGAGTTTCACTATACCTTATGTTGCTGGTAACTTAGAGTTTTCTAAATGCTTGTGTGATTTAAAAGTAAGTATTAGATTGATGTCTTTATTTATTTTCAAGAAATTAGGGCTAGGTGAGGAGAAGCTAACTTCAATTCTCATCCAATTTATAGATCAAACAATAAGGAAGCCATTCAGATTGGTGGAATATGTACCAATAAAGGTGGCTAAACTGTTTATTCCAGTATATTTCGTGGTAATAAATTTTGAAGAGGATAAGAGTTTCCCTTTCATCCTTGGTGGACCTTTCTTAAATACCAAAAGGGTGTTGATTGATGTTAAAGGAGAAAAATTAGTACTTTGCATTGGTGATGAGCAAGTATCATTTAACGTGGGTACAATGTTGAGAAATCCAGCAAAAAAGAGTGCTTACATGAAGATTGATATAGCTGACGAGTATGGCAAGAAGCAAGGGTTGAAGTATGAGGAAGAGGTAGGTTTCAAATATGTTGAACCCAAAAAAGAGGAGGTGGAATTCGGTAAGAAGTTAGAACAAGAACCTTTAGGAAGATCTAATGTCCCTATTTCATTCTCTTTAGTGAAACCACTTGTGCTTAAGTTACAATACTTACTTCCATACATAGGATGCACTTTATTTGGTGAAGGAAAAACCCAACCCATGGTTGTTTCTATCAAATTGACTTTAGAACAAGAGAAAAGGGTAGTTAAGGTAAGAAAGAAGAGGATTAAACTAAGGTTAAAGTTGTTTCCTTATAAACTCAAGAGCATGGGGAGAGAACCATATAAAATTGTTCAAATTTACAACCATAGGGAGCTAGGGATGGAAGTCTCAAAGAGAAGAATGTTCAAGGCAATTACAAATCACGGCAAGCTTTATCTTGGGGGATCTCTCTTGCATGAAACAAAGTAGTTTCTTTCCTTTCCTTTACTTCTTCATGATTGAACTAAACTTTGGTTAAGGTCATAACCTTAAATGAAGCATGCTTTGTTTAGTTCTTAGGTCGTTTAATGTGGCCATTCATAGTTTGAAAATTTTTTCTTACTTTGATTGATTGATGTTTCCTTGGGTTTGATTTGTGTTATTAGGTTAATTTTGATGCTAAAAATTGAGTTTGAACATTTGGAGTGACTTAGGATCTAGTTGGGGGCATAACCATACAAAAATAGGGCAAAAATTAAACCAATTCCTTGTCACCTTCATGCTTATGCATGAGGGTTATAGAACTTATCCAAACCCCAGATGGACAATCTATATGTGCATGATCATGTAGGGTAAGCCTCTTCTAAAAAACCCTAAAACCCTTACCTTTTTCACAATTTTTGCTCCCCCCTCCTTCCTCTCATTAAGATCGACGTCTATATCATATTTTCCAAGGTTCTTGCTCTTTTTTCTCCAAGTTTTCATCAAATTCTGTAATTTTCCTTAGGTTTTTTTAGAAAAAGTTTTATTTTTGTGCAGATTTATGTTGATTTCATCTCCTTCTCCATTCTTTCTCCATGCTCTATGCTTTTTTCTCTCTTTATGGGCTGTTTGTGCTTCTCTCTTGATTTTTCTCACCTTATATATGACTTTTGCAAGTTTTTGGTCATCATGCCACCATGATTCAAGTCTATTGCGAGGAAATCCATTATACCCATTTAAGCTAAATGGAGAGGACAAAATGCTCAAGATATCTCTGCAAATTATGATTCCCCGTCTTTACAAAGGAAGAAGGTGAAAGGTATGCTCTCTTAAAGAATATGACTATTCTAACACTTAGATACATGCATTTTGATCTTTAAAGGAGATAAGGCTAAAAGATAAAGTGTTAAGATTATGTCAAAAAGGTGGTTAGGAACAATTTATGCACATGGATTACCCTATTTTTCAAGAATTAACACTTGAATTTTTCACCTTTTGAGTTATGAGTCTAGTAAACCAAGTGTGTTTTAGTTTCTCATTATTTGGATGAGAAACTTTTGAAAAAAAATCTTTGATTTTCTAAAGTATAAGTAGAAGATACTCATCAAGATTTTTCAACTATAATTTATGAGAAATATTTGACTGAATTGCCTAAATTCAATGCTCACAATGAGTCCAATGCACACATTCTTACTCATGAACATTTTCTCTTGAACAAATTCATGTGTTATGATGTTTTTTTCTAAGACTTAGAGAAATAATTGCTCCGTTAGGGAATTTTTTTTATTATAGTGCATCGATGAAAGGGCTAAGCCTCGTATGCTCTTCTTTTTTTCCCAGTCCTTGGTGCATTCTATGGTAACAAAGAGTACCTATTTAGACACGGGGTATTTTGCCACTACTTTAATGCAGTATTTTAAGATTGATCTTACTAGTTTAACCCCTATGTATTGTGAATATTTTGACATTGTTTATTTGAGATGTTCGGAGATACTGTGGCATAATAACATCAAGCTTTGAGATCTTCAAACTCATAGTGCAGTAAAAGACAAATTCACTAATAGAGCTTCAAGTTCTTGGCTTGCCCCTACTTTGATGATACTTCAAAAGAAGAATCCAAGGAGGAAGGTTGGGAAAATGTGTATACACTCCTAGTGAAAAATAATAGGACACAAGAATAGCTCGATCAAATGAATGTCCAACTACAAATGGTTGCTCACCAACAATGCGACCTAGCTAAGAAGATCCAGAAATCATGGGAGTTGTAAGGACTCCACATGCTATCTCCAACGCCATTACTCCCACCCTCTCCATAAGCTTTCTTACCCTCTTTTTATTTTTATTTGTTTCTTTATTTATTTGGTTCGTGTTTTGTGTTTGGTGAATTGTTTTTTATGGCTTTAATATGGTGTTATCTTCACACATTGAGGACATTGTGTCCTTCACGTGTAAGGAGGTAGTCTTTGTGATAGTTTTTAAGTTTGTGTTTGCATTTCATTAAGGATGCATATTAGGTTGTTTGTATTAAGTGTGTCAAGTTCTTTGCACTTGTATCTTTGTGATGAATGTGTTACCATGGAATCCTATCATTTTATTTGGAATGAGACTAAATGTGTGCTTAAAGTCAAATTAGGCCACTTGGATAGAAGGTGAATCATGTTGATTGACTAAAGTAGTTTGTTGCATAAGCTTACTCAGAAATTAATGCTTGAGTGATTAGGTAATGTATAGAAACATGATAGATTTTCAATTGAGCCTATATGACTCCATTCCAAAATCATTTAATTTCCTTGTGTTTGTGTTACTTCCTTAGGTCATTACCTTCAAAACTTGCTTTAAACTGATTTGAATATGCTTGATACATGCTAGATGGCAATGATAAAGGCCCATTTCTTTTAATCCTTAGCTTAAATGGCCTACATATATCATTATCCCTTTAAGCCTTTAATCCTTTTGTTTCTTGAAGAGAACCACCCATTTTAAAACTGGAAACTCCGTTAGCCTTACCTGCTCATAAGTTTAATAAAGTGATAATTGAGCATTCATTTGGGATTTTTGGCTCCATTTTTTCTCTGAGATGATATGAGTAGTGCTTCTACTCATAGTACATGGTATTTAATTGTTATTTTGTTTCTTTTTTTATTATTCCAAAAGAAAGAAAAGAAAAAAAATCCAAAAACAGACGAAGAAACAAAAGAAAAGAATCATATACAATAGCAATAATAAGTGTTCAGTAGTTAGTATGTTTACATGCATTTTTCAAAAATACATTTTATTGTTATTTGTGAATTTAGTGCTATATGAATGATTGTGAAAAACCCCTTAAATCCCTTTTTGACCCACCTTAACCCTAATGTCATTACAACCTTAAACAAACTCCTTTTGATCTATTTTAGCATGTAATCAGCGTGGAAGAAAATTGTTGAATTTGTAAGCCTATGGTAGAGTAGTCTTCTATAGGAAGTCTTGAGCAAAACACTAACCTTTAAAAACTTGAGAGAAATGAGTGAATCACGTGAGGAAAATCCGTTGTGAGTTTATGCTTTCCTTTGAATGATAGTATCATAAGTTGAGTTTGTTTATGTGAATTAATGAAAACTAGTTATGATATGTGTAGTAACTCGACTTTTGAGTTGGTTAAATTTTGAAAGATTGCATGCACTTAATCTCTGTGAAGAAAAATGATAGGATGTAATAGATGTATTTGATTTTATTGAGGATGAACAAAGGCTTAAGTGTGGGGAAGCTGATAAGTGTCTTTTTAGGTTATATTTCTAGGTTGTTTCTATGTGTTTTAAGTGTTTTTTTTTTGTTCATTTTTTCTTTAGTTACCTAGATCTTTTTCTTCTTTTGCATCCTTTCACAATCTTAGATGTTTTAATAGTTTATTTTTACTTTATAATGTTTAAGGGTGGATTTTGAGTTTATTTAAGGCATGAATTGATGGACTTTTATGTGTGGTTTAACAAATAGAAAAATTTTATATTTGAGTGTGTTATAGGTGAATTAGATGACCCACTAGGCATATTGTAGAGGTTATATGGCCATGAAATTTGGTGAGGAATAAGATCAAGGTGTAAGGATGTTTTAGTTCAAATTTCAATCCAATTAAAGTATCAGAGAACGAGTTATGGCCAAAAGAGCAAACGATGCAAAAAGTTGTCAAGCATCAGTATATGATTGTGCTTAAGCAAGATTATTCTTTATCCCGACAGACTAGTTTTTGTCACGACAATGACAGTAGAGCTAACTAGAATCAGGTCAAACACTAGATTTTAAGTTGGGGGACCTTCCTTTGGATATATATACATAAGGGCTCAAAACCCTAAAAGCCTCCAACAATCTTTAGGGCACATCCAAAAAAGTCAACTTGAAGGTTTTGATGGCCACCCAAAAGAAGAAACACCATCTTCCTTAGGAAACCCAAAGGATTTCAACATTAGTTTTTCTAGCTCTCTTGAAGTAAAGAGGAGACTTTCAAGGCTTTATCTAGTTTATTATTTCTTCTCTTTATTACTTTTTATTATAGAAAACATGAATGTTGGTGGATTTATTATTGTTATAAGTGGCTAAATACTTTTTAGGAATTAATCTTGAACTATTTTTTGAACCTTGTTTTTATTGACTCAATGAATAGATGCTTGTGATGTTTATTATTCATATACCTTGTAATAGATCGAGAGGGTGGGCTTAAGCATTTATGTTGGATAGTACAACGAGAGTTAGCTCCCAATAGACCTATAAACGTTCAGGTTTTTCTAGTTGGAGAGAGATCTTGACTATTTGTTTGATTACCTATAGGATTGCTTAATATTTAGTTGAATGGTTAGGAAAGGTTGTGTCAGTTGTGAGAAAGCAAAATTGATTTTATCTTATTTCAACTTGGGACAACTAATTATACCTTAAGAAAGGGTAACTAAACTTTAAAAAATCTTAGTTTAAGCATAATTGAATCATTAAGACAAGAGGGAAGCAAAATAGGGATAGAAGTGACTCCTAATCTCAAACATTAGTTATTAAATTCTTGCACTTTCTCTCAATTGATTGTCCATTACTAGTTTGTTTCATTCTAGTTTATTTTCCAATTTTTAGCATTTGAAATTGTTCTTTAAACAAAGCATAACATGAATTAACTGGTGACTAAATTTAATCCTTGTGAGACGATATCCGTTTATACTACAAGTTACAATCCGTGCACTTGCGATATTTAGCATAAAACAAGTTAAGTTATATACTCAACCAATAGTTGTTTTGGAAAAAGACCACCTTACCTTCAAAATTTATAGGAAATGAAATTGTTCTTAAGAAAGGTAATGAAATGAATATCAAAGAAAAAAAATTAACATCCTTAAATAGTAGAGCTATGCATATTTTATTTAGTACTCTTAGTATTGAAGAGTTTAAAAGAAGTTCTATATGTGATACTACATATGGCATTTAGCATACATTAGAAGCTATACATGAAGGCACAAATCAAGTGAAAAAACAAAAATTAGCATGCTCATTCATCAATTTGAATTGTTTAAAATGATGCATGATAAAAATATCTCTACTATGTATGATCAGTTTAATAATATTGTGAGTGGTATAAAAGGTCTTGGTAAGACCTATTCCAATGTTGAGATTGCCAACAAAATCCAAAGATCACTACTTAAATCATGCGAACCAAAAGTTATTGCAATTCAAGAAGCAAAGGATCTAAGTGCTTTGCACATAAATGAACTCATGGGATCATTACTCACACATGAGGTGTTACTACAAAATACAAAAGAAGTAGTCACTCTTAAAAAGAAAAACATAGTATTCAAGGCTACGAGAAAGGAAGATAGCGAAAATGTAGATTCTTCATATAAAAATGGTGAAGAAGAATATGTAGCACTCATTATAACAGGCTTAAGAGATCTTATAAAAAGAAAAGCTCTAATATGTAAGCTAGAAGGTACATATTCCTCTAAGAATAAATTATGTAACATAACTTGTTTTAAATGTAGTGAAAAAGGGCATCTCTAAGAAGATAAAAAAAGAAAAGAAAAAAAAAGGAAAGAAAAGAAGAATTACAAGAAGAAAGAGTTAAAACAGCATGGAGTGAGTCAAGTGAATCAGAAAAAGAAGAGATAGCAAATATGTGCTTCATGGCTCACAATGAGGTAAGTATCCCTCACCCTAATGATGAATGTGGAATAGAATACACATATGAAGAACTTTTAGAATTCATAGAATACTTAGCTAAGAAAAAGAAGAAATTGTATGAAAAAATGAGCAATGAAAATGATTGATGAATATATATTAGAAAATTAAGGCCTTAGAAATGATCTAGATTCAATAATAAATATAATGATGAATTGGTAAATGAAAATATCGCCTTAAAGAAAGAAGTGGAATCACTTAAAGAATCACTATCGAAATTTTAAAAAAGAGAAGAAAAATTAGAAACAACACTAAGCATTCAAAATATGGGAAATGACAAACATGGTTTAGGATATAATGGAGTTTCATCTAGTAATACTGTCTTTATAAAGAGAAAGAATTTGGAAGATTACAGTCATGAGGTTGTTCAAAATACATCTCAAAGTATAACTTAAATAAAGCATTATGCATACATGTATTCTCTAAAATCTAGAAGTCTTGTGCATCATCAAAGAATTTTTAACCAACAAAGAAATCATTTTCAACAAAGGTTCTATCATGATTATAGGCATAGAAATGCACATAGAACATTGACGCATTTATTTTGATCATATTGTGAAAGATATGGACATATTAAATATTTTTTAATGATCGATTAAGGAATGTGGATGTTCTATCAAATGGTTGTTAAAGATACACAATTAACAATCGTGGACTCAAGATGATATGGGTACCAAAGGTTCACTAAAATTCTGTTTTGTAAGTACCTTTAAGAATGAAAAAGGAATAAATCTCCATTGTTGAACTAAGTGAAAGATAAATCAATAAAAATATGGGGAAAAACAAGTTAAAAGGTACCCATTTATTGTGAAATGTGTATGAGTTTGTGAGGTATTAGTTATAATTATTGTGCTTGGTATTATTAAAAAATTCTAGTTAGAAATACTTTGTTTATTGTGACTATGTCTGTGTGTTTGTTATCATTTGATCAACCGAATAAACCTATAGGTGGACCTATGATCAGTCGACCGATATAAGTAATTCAGTTGATCAATGTCTAAAACCATCATGATTTAAGTCCCTTCTCCCCTCCTTAGTTTTATTTTTTTCGCCTCCTTCTTTCTTTTTTTGTGCCTATTTCAGCCATTGATGTCGCACCTCAAGCTCTCCTCTCCTCTTTCTTGACATTTTTAGCCACCCAAATCAATTATTATGGGTCTTTAAAGTTTTTCCAACATTCATTCAATATTCCTCCACCTCTTCAAGGTGTTTGAGCTCTCCCTCTCGCTACTGACACTGCCACTATGACCTCTCTCCATCTCCGATAAGCTTTAGGTGGCTCAAAGGTTAACTTGATGCTTCTGGTGAACCATCTAATCCTTTTTACTTAATCAATTTACTCCAGTTGCATTTGGATTGATCCAACTTTGGATTTCTTGCATCTTAGGGTTTTGGAATTCAGGTTTTTGCAAAGAACTAAGAAATTATCACAAATTAGTTGTTTTATCTCACAATTAGAAGCATAATTAGGGGTTTAGGTCATTCAATTGCATTTGCATTCACTTAATTTTGTTTTTCCCTTATTTCAGTTTTGATGTTTAGGTATTATTCAAATTTCTGCCCAAATTATGTGATTATTTTTAAAATTAATCTTTTAGAAACTTAATTATATGCCTATATAAGGTGGTTGTTCAATAAAATGCATTTAGTTTAACTCAATTTTGATCTTCCCTAATTTCAGACTTTACATTTAGTGTTTATATGATTTTCTGGTCAAATTAATGAATTTTCATAAATTCAGTTAAACATTAAATTAAGGTCATCCAATTAAATCATCTCTAATTTTCTAAAATTTTTTAGTTTTTATACTTTAAAAGTAATTTATTTAATTAGAATTTTTTTATGAAATTAGAGTTGCATAAATTCAATTTTTTAATTATTTTGATTAATTCTTAAATTGAATCTATTTTGATGAGAATTACTTCTTAAGGAATTTCTTTTAAATCTGATTTTGAATCCTTGAACTGTTTATTAGAACTTTTAAAGTATTTCTTTTATTAAGTCTGACATGTGTTACTTACATATCACTCAGCATTTTGATTCTCGGATGTTAGTCAATTGTGTGTGCTTTTGATTTTAGGCTATGTTATTGACTTTAGTTAAAGTGACTATCCATGCGCTTTATCCATTCCTAGATCTCTTTTAGGTGTTTATTATTATTCATAGATCTCTTGTCAAATCTTGTGTTCTCAACTTCTCTAATCTCCTATTATTGTTAGGACTCGAGGTGGTAGTACCTCTAGAGGTAAGAAATCTCAATCGTAACAAGAGAGTGATTGCCTTAATGTTGATTCTAACAAATTTCAAGATTATGATTTTAGGAAACTTTTAGAAAACTATATTATCTCTCCTACCTAGTTAGATTTCTTTATGGAAAATGGTCTTATCTAAATTTTCATTGATCAAAGGTGGGAGCCACTTCTTACTCTTTCAACTGAAACATGCCCCACTACTGTAAAACTTTTCTACTGTAACCTTCGAGAGGTAAAAGAAAATAATGAGTATATCATCTTATCTAAAGTAGAAAATGTCTCTATTCATCTATCTAGAAACATAATCAACAAGTTATTAGAATTCCTATCCCCCTGTGTTATCTCATTATGACTGTGTGTCTAAGTTTGTTGCCATTCATACCTTAGCTGAGATAGCTCAAACCATTTTTTAATTAGAGAGTGAGGAAGCTATTACTGAGAAACCAAAGGATGTGAGAGACATGAGTGCTATTCCTAAATTCCATCACTTGTTCATAAAGTATAACTTTCTTTCTTCTAGTGATCATTACAATAACCTAGGATACTGATGATCTTTTGTTTCTTTTTACTTTAATGCTTAGTGAGAAAATCCATTAATGTTATTTCATCTTGCATAATATAATTCATTTTTCCTTAGGCAAGAAAAGGGCCAACAAATTCCCATTCTTGTCATTCTTAGTCTCATCTTCCAGCATTTTGACGTTCCTCCTATGGAAGATGACTTCGAGTCCCTCTCCTTTTTTTTAATCAAAACTCCCTAAAGCACATAGGTTTTCAAGTTATTGCCTCACCAAAGACAACAACGCTTCGTCACTCTTATTCCCCTATTGATGATGATGTTGTTACACCTGCTATGAGTCATCTTGTCTCTCCAAACTTTAGTGATAAAGGTACTTCTATTAGACCAGTCTTTGTGATTGCGGTTGGTCACATACAAAATTAGCTTAAATTAATCTATCTTTCATGCTTAATTTAACAATTTAATTCGAGACCAACATTCGACAAGTGTACCGGTCAAATCAAGTAATAAAGTGGACTATATTTAAGACTCTAAGTATCGATCCCACGAGGAAGTTTATAGGATGTAAGTACTAGGTCAATCGAATTACAATTATCTAGAGAACACTTAGCTTTATGATTTAAGAAATAAATTACTAAAATATATTCTAAAAGATCCTAGAAAAATTCCAATATATTGTAACAGAGTCACGGGTTGCTTTTCCTAAATTATTCAGTTAAGCTTTAGAAGTTGATGATTTAATTTATGGATCAGTGATGCTTAATCTAGGGTTTTCTCTAATTCAAGGCAGCGCTATGGTTAAGACACTAACTTATCTCTATTGATCCTATCTTGGGTTTTGGTTGTGCCTCAGAATTAGGTAATAGGCTTAAAGCTTAGGAAGTCTAGTCCTAAATTATCCTAATCTAAGACTAGCACCTTCATGATTAACCAATATTTGGTTAGTTCATTGATTTAAACCGCGTTGTTTATTAACTTTTCTAATAACATAGGTAGAGACTGTCGAATCCTAGATTATTTGATGGCAATATCCTAAATGATCAATTCAGGGCAAGCATTAAGCATTCAAATAAACAAAGATTAATTCACTAATCATAAATTAACACAATTAATCAACCATTGACACATTAAGCATAATAACTTAACTGGAATTAAACATTAAGCATAGCAATTAGTCAAAGCATATGATAAATAAAATTTAAGCACAATACTTTGATTAATTCAACATAACAACAATAATACCAAATTAGGAGTTTATAGTGAACCAAATAACATCCCTAGATGGTATTCTAACTCAAAACTACTTGATTATTGCTTTTGGAACTTCAAACAACCTGAAAAACTCAAATTACAAAAGAAAGAAATGAAAAAAAACCTAAGACTACTTTGATCTGAAACTAATGTGTGTTTGATCCTAAAAATGATGCTTAAAACATTTGGGAGAGGCCCCTTTATATAGGGATTGAGCAGCTGCAAGTGGAGGAAGAAGCCAAGTTGCAAACATTGAAGATTTGGGTCAAGAATGACTGCTGCACGTGGTACAACAGCACCCCACCGAATGACAACGGCACCCTGTTCATCCTGCTGTCAAACTGTAATTTTTGGTCCCTTAAACGACGGTCTACAGTAGTACAACAGCACCTTACATAGGGTGCAGTTTATGGTTGACTTTTGAGTTGACTTTTTGCACAACTTTCATATTTTGACTCCAATCTTCATGTTTATGCTCCCTAATGTAAAGTAAACATAATAACATATAAATAGAACATTTAAGAACTAAAATAGGGTTAAATTAACATCAAATAACATCCATAATTATTACAAATTTAACCCCTAACAGTTAACTTGTTATTGCTTTATCAATAAGGAGTGTGGGAAGCTTACCCAATAACACTAGATCCAACCGACATGAGTAATTAAAGGAAATCAAATTAAGGAGTGGTAAAGAGTTGGAGGAGAAAAATGAAGGAGAGGCAAACTCACCTAAAGAGGATAACCAAGAGAAGAAGAAGGAAGTTATAAAGATCCATACGTGCCACCACTACTGTATGTTCCAAAGATCCCATTCCCTCAAAGTCTATAGAAGAACTAGATGGATGCACAGTTTGCTTATTTTTTTTTAAAATTGAAGAAGTTACATATTAACTTGTCTTTTGTGGAGGTGTTGGAGAACATGCTAAAATATTCCAAGTTCCTCAAAGATATCCTACCCATCAATAGGACTTGAGGATAACCAAACAGTGTCTCGAATCAAAAACTACTATTTGATCATCGCTAGCCATATACCATCCAAGTTGAAGGATTCAAGGAGTCAATCCCTTGTGTTATTAGAAATTTAGAATTTTCAAAACATTTATTTTATCTTAGCTTAATGCCCTTATTTATTTTAAGGAAGTTAGGACTTGTAGACATAAAACTGACATCAAAGCTCATCTAGTTGGTAGATCAGTGAATAAAAAAACCATTTAGAGTAGTAGAGGATGTTTTAGTGACGGTGGATAATTTTATTATTCAAGTGGACTTTGATGTCCTAGATTTTGAGGAAGATTGGAGTTATCTACTAATTCTTTGAAGGCCTTTCATAAACATAGGAAGAGCTTTGACTAATGTTCATAATGGAATGTTAGTTCATCGTATTGGTGATGAACAAGTGGAGTTCAGCGTGAGCAAGAATCTAAAATTACATATATCCAGATGATTAAGAGAAAATTACATTTACCCATTCTTACAAGGCCATTGCCTATAGAAGAATACCCTCTGGCCTTTTCAATGCCCCATTTATTTTTCAAAGATATATGATGGTCATATTTATAGATATGATTAAGGACATAATAGAAGTGTTTATGGATGATTTCTCAATATTTGGAGATTCCTTTGATAACTATTTGAAAATTTTGGATAGAGTACATCAAAGATGCGAAGAGTCGCATTTAGTTCTCAACTGGGAGATGTTTCACTTTATGGTGCATGATGGCATAATTATGGGACACAATATGTTATGTAAGATCATGGAGGTGGGCAGAGCCAAAATAGAGGTTATTGAGAAGCTTCCACCACCAAGCAATGTCAAGGGTGTTAGAGTTTATTTTAAGAAATGTTGGATTTTATTATCGATTCATCAAAGATTTCTCTCTTACTGCTAACCTCTTACTGATTAGTAATCAAAGATTCACCTTTTAACTTTGATTCTAACTATTTAAATGCTTTTGACAGGTTGAAGGAGACACTCGTATATATGACAATGTTAACTTCTCTACATTGGTCTTTAACATTCGAGATAATGTGTAATGCCAGTAACCAAGAATTGAGGAGCTATCTAGGACAGCAAAATTAGAATAGACTACATGCTATCTACTACACTAGAAAAACCTTACAAGAGCACAATTGAACTACACAACTATCAAAAATGAATTTCTACTTGTGGTGTTCATATGTGAAAAATTGTGCTCATATTTTTTAGGTTCAATGGTAATTATTTATACTCATTATGTAGCATTAAGATACGTATTTGTAAAGAATGATGCAAAGCCAAGGCTTATCCAATGGGTCTTACTTGTACAAGAGTTCGATTAGAGATTCAAGATAAGAAAGGATTAAAGAACGTAATGGAAGACCACTTATCATGTTTAGAAAGAGGGGAGATGTAATCCAATGAAGACATCAATGAATAATTCCCCAATGAATCCTTAATGTTAGTAAATGATCATTTTGTCCCATGGTTCTCTAATATAGCAAACTACATTACAAGTGATATCCTTCCTCCCCAGTTTATTAATAAAAAAAAAAGTTTCTGATTCAGTTTACTGGTTATGTGTGAGTAAGCCAATTTTATACAGGATATATGCTAATAGTCTAATTTATAAGTGTGTTCTTGAGGATGAAATGCTTGAAATTCTTACTCAATTTCACAACTCATCTTATGCAAGTTATTTCAAAGCTAAGAAGATTGTAGCTCGTCTGTTAAAGTGAAGATTCTTTTAGCCTAGACTATTTAAGGATACACATGAGTTTGTTAAGAATTGTGATTGATGCCAATGAATACGAAATATTTCAAAGAACGATCATATGACACTCTCCAACATTCTAGAAGTAGAGTTCTTTGACATGTGGGGAATCGATTTCATGTTACCATTCCTAACCTCACTCAGTAGCACTTATATCCTAGTTGGTGGGGAATATGTCTGTCTATAGGTAGAAACGATAGCTACTTCAACCAATGATGGTAAGGTAGCATAAAACTTTATGAAATGATTATTTAATAGGTTTGGAGTATCAAGGGAAATTATCCGTGATGGAGGAGGTGTAGTTCTCCAGTCGAGAAATTTATTTGTAGCACAAGACTTCATTTTCCAAAACTACGTACAAAAAAGAGGTGTACCAATAGGAAATTGTGACTCTGTATAAAGATGCTCTAGTATGCTTTAGGGTTTAGTACGGGTTAATAGTAAAGAGGTGCACCAATAGGAACTTGTTTTTCACACAATCACATAAGCAATAATATCATACTTCTACATTTCTATAACAACGTAAAGAAAGTTACGAACTTAGAGTAGAACTGAACTGTTGATCAACCAAAGTAGAGAACATTACAATATTCAAAACATAAGCAACCATCACAATTTGCCAAAAGACTTCAACTGGGACATTTCATCGAACGTCCTTCATGCCATCTCAATCCCACCACAATTCCACAAATCAAAACGAGAGATCATACTCAGGTCATAGACGTTCTCGTAAATATTCCAATTTGACCACAGACCCATTAAAAGACTTCAACAAATTACTAATTGGATGGGATCCAAGTGTCCATGGAAATAACGAACCAAATACAGCAACACACAGATGAACCGAATGTTTGAAAACACGTACATCAGCCCTCTAATGGAATCACACTTTAATCTTTTATTATTACATTCATAGTATGATTAGTTACATCGTAATAGAGACATAAAGTTTCTAACTTCTGCTTTGAGTGCAATAGTCAATGGCTTCCACACATCTTCTAGGAAAATAAGGATTCAGCGTCGGCGATGCACACGAGGTTGAATGTTGTCCCTGATTTGCTGCAACTGAGTTGTGACAAGGCTAATATTCATCCGCTCTTTTGGTATTTCGGTAGAACAAGCCACTCCAATCTTGAGAATTGCGATTAGGCATTCCATTATTTTGTGATCGACGCTTGGTCCTTGGCCTTCTTGCAAGACTTCTGAATCCACAATCTCTTCCACATGGTCAGGGATCGCCATTTTTGCAAACTTGTGAAGGTTCAGCTCCTCATTAA
>JAOXYD010173890.1:0-23669 GCA_028565735.1 Pinacopodium congolense | reverse complement strand
GTTGATAGTTTTAATTGAGCAAAAAGTTTTTAATACCCAATTCACCCCCCCTCTTGGGTGCCATAGGACTTACAATTTAGATGAAAAATCACAAAATCAATTAGAAAAATGAATTTATTGACTTTTACCAAAATATCTTTGATTATGCCTTTAGGATATCTAATGGATCTATTAGCTAGGTCTATGCCCTTCTTAATTATTTTTCATTCACCAATTTCTAACTTACTCAAAAATTGATATAGCATCAAATTTATGCTAGCACCTAGATTTGCTAATGTGTTATAAAAAGATAAATTACCAATACTACAAGATAGTGAAACTCCCTAGATCCTTTAGCTTTTTTTTTCAAGATAGCTGAACATTCTTCTCTCAATTACACCCTGGATAGCTCCTCTAATTTCTTCTTGTTCAATAAGAGATCCTTCAGGAAATTGGCATACTTCAACATCTATAACAAAGCTTCTACAAAATGTATAATAATATGCAACTACTTAAAGAATTGTAGAAATGTATTGAATTGTTCATCTTGACAATTCTTTTGTAATTGACTTGAGTAAGGAATTGGTGGCTTGTATTCCCTCGTTAGCTTCTTCTTCACCACTTCAACTTTTTCTTCACCATTTTCCTTTCCTTCCTTTCCTTTTTCCATTCCCTTATCATGTAGGCTCACTTGCAGGCTCTTCTTTTTATTTCACCTCCTCATTATTTATTAACTCCCTTCCACTTTTCAATGTAACAACTTCAACTTGGGCTTTAGTATTGGGTGTATGTATAACATGGAACTTACCTTGTGACTTTTTAGGAAACTTACTTAATTACTCTTCCTATATGAGTCTACAAGTTTCACATGGATGTTTTAACCTTCTAAAATGCTCTTTTGTTATGGTCATGAACTTTGTTACCAACTACTCTATATTAGGCCTACTCGAAGGTTTCCCCCTTCTTGTATTATAAGAGTTTCTATATGATGCTCCATTATTGAAGGTTTGACCTATAAAGTCTAATTGCTCCACTTGTTCTCCAAAGTTGTAGGCTTGGCACTCCTAGCTTGGATGACTTCCCTCGCACAAGCTAGATCACTTGAAATAAAGTTAACTCTATTAACATCTTCTCGATTTTCTTTATTAAAGCCCCTAATTTTTCCTCTAGAGAGGCAACCATACCTTCAGCATGTGTACTTCTAAAGGCATGCCTTTGTCTCACACTTCCCCAATAATAGGAATTTATGGTTATGTTTTTTATTAGCTATTATAACTACTTTGGGGTCTTCAAATTGGTAATGCCTCTGGATCATGCATCGATTAGTATCTTTGTAGCAAATTTCAAACCTCCATGGAAGGTTTGCATCAGTGTGTCAAAGTCAAAGCCAAGATGTGGGAACCTCCTGAGCATGTTCTTCCAATGCTCCTAAGCCTTATATAGGTTTTCCTACTCCTACAACTAAAAAGAAACAATTTCATTACGCTATTTATCTTGAGGGACAGAAATACTTGGTTAAGAACTTTTCAGCTAGCTTATTCCAAGGCATGATGGATCCTAGTGGATTTTATTTTAGCCATAATATTTCACAACTTTACAATGTGAAGGGAAATGACCACAACCTTATGGCCTCCTCCAATACACCATTCAACCTAAAGTTTCATAGATATCTAAAAGGTTTACAATGTGGACGTTTAGATCTTCTTCTAATAATCCATCAAACTGCACGTAATTTTGTAACATTTAAATCATTTATAGTTTGTTGCACAGACCTCTTTATACTAGATTTCATGCCACATAGAGAGGGTCGTGAAAGATCACCCACAACCAGCTACACTCTCAACTCTAAATCTTACTCTATGTTATCAATTGGGGCTCTCAAATGTCTAACTTAGTGCTACCTCCGAACTTATTCTCTTGTAGTTCTCTTTTGAAAGTGTTTTCAATTTTAAGATCTAGCTCTACTAGTTCGAAAGGATTACTCTTAGTCATACATAAGAGTACCTAACCTTTAAATTAATGGGATAAATAAGAGGTCATGGAAATGTAAAGTTCATAAAAAGAAAACTAAAGTGTAGAAAATTAAAAATTTGAAAAAGAAAACAAACAAAAACTGAAACAAACTAACTAAAACTAATCTAATGAAGAATAGGAAAACACTTTAAATGACATAGTCCCCAGAAAGAGTGCTAAAAACTTGATGCTGTATGAGTTTTCCTAACTTTTAAATACAATTTAATCAAGAAACATGCTCACCAAATCACAACACATTAAAAAGGCAAGTGTACCTATTGTTAAAGTAATATAGTTTTGGTGAGTCTAGATTTTGATCTACAAGGACTACTATTATCAATGGATTCCTATCTAGATTAGCTAGCCTATCAAAATGGTGAATTGATTTGATTGTTTGAAAAATTAAAGAAGTAAAAAGAATGCCTAAGACAACTTGTAAGGATTAAGAATTAAAGATGAAGATATGATTTAGGTAAATTACTCCCTCTAAGATTCATTCATTTTCATTGTATTCTTGTCTTAATTTAAATTCTATATTTATTAGACCATAGACTCCTTAATGTAAATTACACTCTCTTTCAAATTATGCAACCCTATTTTATTCAATAAATTAGGCAAAAGTTTTTCCTATCCCAATCTATTAATTGAATTCATTACTTGGTTTTATGGAATTTGTTTTTTTGTTAAGCTCACACCCAACTTGGATATCTTATATAAGCCTATCTCTACGTCCCCATGCAACATATTTTGTTAATAAAATGATGTAATTCATACAATCAATCTCTTAATCAAGTCATATACAAATAAGAGCTTTTAAAACAAGGTTTACTTTCTCTCAACAATTGAATCCAAAGTCATAATTATTCATTAACAAACCTAATTTAAAATTTCAAACTCAATAGTTAATCCAAGAATAACAACAAATAATACATTTTAAAGTTGGTAAAAGCCTAAATCGTATGAGAATATTAGTTATTACACATTGAATTAGTGATACAACAAACATAAGGAAAATAAATTAAAAAATCTCATGATGAGTTCTTCTTGAATCCTTGATATTTGATGTGTGAAATCTTGTCCTTAAATTTTGAATTGAATCGTTTGGATCTGTTTTTCTCCTTAGAAGACCTAAAAATCATAAAATTAGATCAAGAGGCCATGGATGGCGAAATTGGCCATGGCTATGGCTTAATTCGTAGTTTCTGCCCATTGTCCATGACTGTGGCCCAAGCCATGGCCTTCAACTATAAATTCTAGTTTCTACCACTCTTTTTCTTGTCATACCATCTTCTTCTCTTGTTTTTCGGCCATTAAATTTGGTATGGAGCTTCCTCACTTAATGTACTTGGGCCCTAAATTAACTCCACATCATTTGCAATCCTAAAAGTGCATCAAAATGTTATAAAAAAATCCTATAAAATGTGATAAAAATGAAAATCATATGATTAATATCTCATTCAAGGATTTAAACTAGAATTTCATGAAAATCATATGAAATTGCATCCAAAAATTCTCTTATCAAGCATTAAATCATGCCGAATTACAAAGTTAATGAATTTAGTAAAGGCAATATGGAGCATAAAACACACTTGCCAAACTATCCTTGAACAATTTTGTATGATAATTTATCTAAACTTAATTGGATGGTTAATATTATGTATGAAAGGTTGCTATGATGAACTATATGATTGTTTATGTTTTAAATCATTTCATAGTCAAGATTGAGTTAGAAGATATTAACTATACTTAATTATATTGGTTTGTGTTTTAGAACCTAGTTGACATTTGACTACTTCTGGAATTATTCTAAGTGAATATCTAAGTGGCTGCTTGAAGACAAGTAACAGTTCATGTGTAAGGAAATTGATAGGGGTATTTTATATAGGATTTTATATTATATTTAAATATGTTTTTACCCCTATTAATATGTGAATTTGTCCTATTTATGAGTTATTTTATTTAAATTACAAATTCATGCTAAATTGAGGAGTTAGGTGCTAAAAAGGGATAGAAATTAATGCATTTGGTATAATCTCAATGGTAACACAGACAAAAACACAGTTATGGTTTCTGTTCATCACTATTTGCCTCTAAATTGAATATGGAATACTAACTATAGTCCAAAATGGTGTCGTTATTCCTAAACTCTTAGGGTCATTGTGTTCCTAGATGATGTGACCTAAAAGAAGATTTCAAAAGGAAATTTTGATTTAAAAAAAACACCCTTAGACATCTGCTAAGGTTTGTAAATCGTAGCAATCACTAGAAAAGTTATAAAATAAGGGGGGAAAAACAAGAAGAGAAAGTGGGAAGTGTAAAAGAAGAAAAAAAACAAGAATAGAAAGTGGGAAGTGTAGAGGGATGAAGCGAGCCATATGAGACCTAGGTTTTTATTTTTTTTTAGTTATGTTTACGTTTTCCTTTAGTTTTAGGTTCTTCTTTCTCTTATGCTTTCTTTACATTGAGATAGTGAGTTAGTGTTATCGAGGGAATTAAGGTAGATTGGATAGGAAGGATTGCAATTTTGATATCGATTTTAATTATATTCTCTTAAATTCTTTACTTCTATTTTGTATTGACTCTTTATTTCATTTCATCAATAAAGTATAAGTTTCGTGTTTATATCTTTTTATTTATTTATGATGATCCATGCTTAGTTTATCTTAGTTAATGCTATTATCTTAATTAAGGCTATGTTAGTAATTAGATTAACTTGGTTAAATTAACTTTGTCTTATGTTAATACCATTACCTTAGTTAAGGCTATGCTAGTAAATAGATTAACTTTTTCCTGTTTGTTTAATTTAATATGAAGATCTTTGTTTATTTGACTGTTCTATTATCTGTTATAGACTATCCATCCATCATAGATTTTTAGGTAATTAAGGATCTCATAAATCTATGTTCGATACTGAAAGAATCAATAAACAACATAATTGAATCAATAAATAACCAAACTTTGATTCTTTGTGAAGGCCTCAAATTTAAAAAATGGTTTTTACATTTTAAATTTCTATTATTTATGCCTGTTATTCTAAGTTCATTAAATGACTAAACAGTGAATTAAAAATAATAAATATAAGACTTTGACTTGACTATAACTCTTTCTTTCTTTAGAGAAGATACCTTGGATTTATCCATACAGAATTTCCATAGACTTAATTAATTCATTGAAACTTGAAGCCATAGTTAGACTTTAAGATTGGTGAACCTTAACTTATTGCTTATGATTCCTAGTTGAGTAATTTAGTTAATTGAATTGTTTAATTTAATTATCCCTTTAATTTGAGATTTATAGATAATCATACACTAAGTGATATAATGGTTATAATAGATTTTTATGAGAACAATCTTTAGACTAATATCACTATATTACTTTTTGACAAGGTACACTTGCCCCCGATCTTAAATTAGATTAGCAAATAACTAACTAATAAACTACCAATTCCATAGAGATCTAACTAGAGACAAGATAAGCTTCCACATCCCTATTAATGTCATCGGTTAGAGTTCTAATCATCTATGTAGAAAATTTGCAAGAGAACATGCAATGAAGAAGACAAATACAATATTAATAAAATAAAATAACTGATAGCATCATGAAGAAATTACTGACGATATAAAGGATCACTAGCAGGAAAGAGAAATATGTTAATGGTACATAGAGAAAAATAAAGAAAAAAGTTGGTGAAGGAGTTGTTAATTAGCTATTGGAATTCATATAAGGATTTTAGTCACTAGAAAGATTTCAATAGTGAGACTAGTTCAATTTATGGCAGTCGTGTCTCCAGTAAATCTAAAATAAATACTACTAGTGTTTCTTGCCATAGTAATCAATAATGCATAACTAGAGATCCAAGCACTGGGCAAGAATAATGAGAGTAGAATGATTATTGATTGCAAAAAGAAAGAAAGAAAATTAACAGTAATAGGAATAACGAAAAGCAACAAAGAATATTTACAACTTCTAGAATTCTATGGGTATTATGTTGGGAAAAAAACTCTCAAAGACTTGTACACTCATACACAAGGAAGAACTTTCACTCACACAAACAATGGAACAAGACAAATCTTGTAATATAATTCTTATTCTTGACTCACTTTCTTAAAATAAAACATTACATGGCTATTTATAGTATCAAATGGAGAATTCTAGACTATCCAACTTAAAACCTACTTAATGCTAGAATACAAAGAGGAAAAAGCTTTCAATGACACAATGAAATTTCATAATAGTAAAAACCTAACCAATCTAAACTTATTCCACCATAACTCTTTCTTGGTAACTTCAAATAACATAAAGTTTGATTCATTTTAATATAGAAACATAGATATTTAAAAAGAATTATAAATCACCTAAATTGGTTAATTTTTGACTATCTAACTACACCATTAAAATTTCTATAGAATTCTAAAATTCATGGTTATTTCTAACACCCCTTGAAATTTGACTTTTTTATAACTCCAAATATCATCCTTAATTTTTTAAAAACATCATATTTGAGGTATTTTGTAAAAATGTCAGCAACTTGGTCAAGGGTCTTCATAAACTAGAAGTTAATCTCCTTCTTGGCAATGAATTCTCGAATAAAATCAAACTTATGTCGATATGCTTGCTCCTATCAGGGAACACTGGATTCTTTGCCAAAGCTTGAGCGGATTTATTAAGAATCATGATCTTTTTTTCTTCAATTTGCTCAAAATGAAATTCTTTAAACAATCTTCTCAACCAAACAGCATGACAAGCCCAAGAAGTAGCTACAACATACTCCGATTCCCACATAGAGAGTATGACTATAGGCTATTTCTTTTAACACCAAGAGATTCCATTATGTCCCAAAAAAACCCACTCTTACTTTTTCTATCATCAATATCTTTGGCAAAATCACTATCATAAAACACCATTAAGCTAAAGTTTTGAGAAGATAAATAAAATATTCCATAATCAATTGTACCGTTGAGATACTGAAGAATTCTCTTGGTTGTTTTCAAGTAAACCTCAGAAGGTGTCTTCATAAAGCGACTAACAAGTCCAACTGCAAATAAAATATCCAGTCTTGTACAAGTCAAGTATCTCAAGCTTCTTACAAGACTTCTGAATAAAGTTGGATCTACACCCTCTTACCCATCAAACTTAGTTAGCTTAATTCCACATTCCAAAGGAGTGTTAACCAATTTACTTTCTAAATTCTTAAATTTTCCACCTCCTTTACATAGCCTTTTTGAGTGATAAAAATTCCATCCTCCATTTGCTTCACTTTGATTCCCAAATAGTAATACATCAACCTCACGTCAATCATCTTAAACTCTTGAGTCATGGAATCTTTGAAATCTTCAAACATCTTTGAATTGTTACCTGTGAAGATCAGATCATCTGCATAGATAAAAACAAGTAACGAATAATCTTTATCCTTTTTAACATAAGGAGCATACTCATGTAAGCATCTAGTAAAGCCATTCTCTTGAAAATAATTTTCGATACAATGCCTTCTTTAACTTCAAAACTATATTGTCTTAGCCTTCAACTACATATCCCATCAATTGCTCAATGCAAACTTCTTCCTCTAAATACCCATTGAGGAAAGGAGACTTGAAATCTAATTGATAAATCTTCTAATAATTTTGAGCAGTAACACACGGATGAGCTTGTCGTAAGCTACCAAATAATAAATTCCTAACTACCCAAACTATGCAGTAATGGTAAGATAAGGTCGAACCACAGAGAGTCAAGATGCAAATGTTATTTCAAATGTTACAATAACGAGAAAATAAAACACCCTGAATAGATGAAAGAAAGATAAACTAAGATGCAAAAGAAAAAATAGACAAACACACAAAGCAAATGCTTAAGTGTGGGGGAATTGTTAAGGGCCAATTTGATTGATTAATTAATGAATTATGCCCCTAATTATGTTTTTCAATGATTAATTTATGTTATGAATTCTTTAATTTGTAGGATGAGGTTCAAAATTGGAGAAATTGTGAAAAATGATCAAAGTTTGACTTATTTGTCAACCTATAACGTGGGGTTATAGCGCCAAGGTTAAGGATTAATAGGGTGTTGCTGATAGATGCTCACCCCCAAGGTGAAGAAGTCAAAATTTGACAATCAACCGCGGGCTACAAGATGCTTGAGAAATCATCTTAATTCGTTAGAAAAATCAATAAGTAACACAAATTAATAATGAATGATCAAAGTTTGGTTTTTTGTGATAGTTAGAGTTTTGACTCTGAAGTTTCAAAATTCCCCTTCTTAAAATTAAAGTCCATTGACTAAATTTAAAGCATAACCAAACATTAAACTAAGTTTCATGGAGATAAAGCAAACTTTTAGCCATAACTTTGTTTTGAATTTGTGAAGCAACTCTAATAGGCCATTAAATTTTTACAGCTCAATCAAATCATCAATCACTTAATCTTTAGCTAATTTACACATTTGGTAATTTTCAAAAATTTTTAAAGCAATTAAAAATTAATTTTGAACTATTTAAGCCAAGTTAGGTTAGTTTAACAAGTTAAGGTTTAAATCAAATTGTTTGGATTTTCCTAAATAATTTTACTCTAATTAACTTAGTAATTAAGAATTTTTTCCCCATGGGTTTGACATCCAGAGTCTTAAATTTACTACACTTTATTAATTTTGCAGTAGGTGCACTTGCCTAAATTTCATTGGTTTTTAAAGTAAAATCATTCCAAAATCGTTAAAATTTTCGAAGTTACCTAACCAATGCATCACGTACCTTCTTCACTTTTTAAACATCCATTACCGAATTTTAAAGAGTTTCCCATGGCTTCTTTATTGTGTTCTCATTAGCTATTTTCTAAAACATTTCTTCATCTAATCCTTGATGAATGATGGTGAGTGCACTTTAATCTTCATTTTGTTCGGTTTGAGTCAAACATGCCTCATTTTGAGGTTCCATGTAGCCTTTGATGACTATCTCTCATATACACCTTGTGAACCAAGAGTGGCCTTCATCGTAAATCCCCAATTATCATAGTTGAGTTTGGTAAGTTGTTGGTAGTAGAAAGACAAGGAGGCTCCTTTTATTGTCAAGGTTGGCTATGAAACCACTTTGATAGAAAAAAAAAACAAAAACTCTCAAAGATTTGTACACTCACACACAAAGAAGAACTCTCACTAACACAAATAATAGAAGAAGAGGAATCTTGTAATAGAATTCTTATTTTTGACTCACTTTCTTAAAATGAGACATTACATGACTATTTATAGTGCCAAATGGATAATCTAGACTATATAACTTAAAGCTACTTAATGCTAGAATACAAAGAGGGAAAAACTTTCAATGATACAATTAAATTTTATAATAGTAAAAAAATGACCAATTTGAATTTATTCCACCATAACTCTCTCTAAGTAACTCTAAATGATATAAAGTTTGATTCATCTGAATCTAGTCACATATAGCTTTAAAACAAAACTTGAATCACCTTAATTGGTTGAGTTGTGTCCATTACACTACTCCATTAAATTTTCTACAGAATTCTAAAAGTTATGGTTATTTCTTACACATTAGACTGAGTTGATTTTTCTTATGAGTATGGCAAGACCAAAGCCTAATTTGAAGAGAGTTGTAATTACATACAAAAAAATATTAAATAATAGTAAAATGGTATAAATTTAATAATAAGTGAATAGATATATTCAATGTTTGGAAAGAAACATGAAAATATAATCAAATCTTTCACTTATAAAGAAAATAATAAAAAAAAGTCCAAAGAACAGACTATAAGGGAATATAGTGAGACTAAGAAGGGGAATTTATTAACATGACATGAAGAAGGTCATGTCACTTAGACTAAATGAACAAACTTTTAACACCATTCAAGAATATTTGAATTGGATATCCATGGATTAAGTGTTAGATTATTCTCAAACTTCCCATTTATCAAACAAGGTATGGTTCAAACTTGACCAAAGATAGGATAAGACTGAGCTAGACTAATTAAAAGAACTACAAGTTAAGTCGAGTTAAAAAAAAATTTGACATTATTTTTTGTTACAATTAAGGTTACACTAACTAATTCATTTAAGGTTAGTATTGAATGACATTTATAAACAAATTCATATAATGGTTACATGCTAAGGTTTTTAATTTTTTTTGTTTTTTTAACTATCATATGTCATGTAGTCCTCTTTTATGTTTTTGAGGAAGTAGGATAATGGCTAACTGTAGAAAATATCAGAAGCCATGTACACTTCTTATTAAGTGTATCTATTAACATTATATTTAACTTAGTAGTTTACCAAACTTGTTTCGCTAAATGTGGTTATTAACATTCTAGTAGAATACCCTTTATGTTTTCTTCTACATCAACATTGAAATAGAGGAGGGGTGCAATTCTTTCCTTCATTGGAACTTTCAATCAAAGCCATCAGCATCAAAAAAGAAGAGGAATATATTTAATTCATTAAGTAAAATTTGAGAAATAGATTGTGTTAAGTAGAGAAAAATGAAGGGCATTGTATATATTGATGGCCCATGCGACATTGTGAGGATATGTGACCACAAGGGTGACTTGCAAGGTGCCATATAATTTGAAGTTACACAATATGCTTTAATCTTATGCGTATCGTCAAGGAATTACCAACGACAACCGACATCATAAATTTAAATATTATCTAAATAAAAAATTAGATGAATAAGTGATAAATATAAGAGCTAGTGAAGACTTTAATATAATTAGGCTATTTTCTTCCCTGAAAAGCTATTCAGCATTTTATTGGCATCGAATCATAAGCCATTTGACTATACTTCTTTGAAACATCAAACTGAAATAGTTTGGTCTAATTAATCCAATAAGTTGGAACCTATTTATTAAAAGCTGGTATTAGTAACTTAGTTCCAAAAGTTAAAATTCTTTACTTGAAAGTGGAAAGCCTAAATGGTATAAATTAGGGAGGGAAAAAAGAATTACAATATTGGAGATGTTAGAGAAACTGCGAGGATCTTGCATCGTCAATGACTATGAAATCAGAGCAATTCTTAGTCTCTGTAATAACTGCAATGTTGGTTGGGTTTCTCTCACTTTGTTATCTCTTAAGTATTGAACTCTTCTTTCTTATTCCTATTTTTTCCTTGCCAACATTAAAAACAATGTCATCCAAAAAGGGTTTGAGAGCCTTCTTTCTTACGTAAATGTTGTTCTATGTTTTTTTTTATGGATTTGTGTTAAAATAAAGCATCCTTTTTACTAGGGCGTATGAACAGACATGAAGCTTTAACGAGTTATTCCACTTAATATACATAATGAATTTTTTTTAGGTTAAGAAGCACTTGTTAGAGGAACTGGGAGAAAAGGGGATTTCCTAAAGAACGAGTAGCCTGGGCACTTCATCATTCTAGTTAACTTTATGAATGTATGCATATATGTAATAATAATAATAATAATAATAATAATAACAGATCTTGTATTACATGTATTATGTATTGCCCTTAAAACTTACAATAGTATTGCTCTGAAGAAATTTATTTAGAACAAATATTGTGATCTTTTCCCATTCAGAGAAAAACCTGGAAATTCCAATGTTTCAAGCAATGTTAGCATTAAGGCTACTGTGTGTTGGCTCATAGACCATGAAAATGATCTAGACATTGATCAAATTCCCTTGGTATTCTTTTTTACTTTCTTATATGATGGCTGCATATACGATGGTCATTTAAACTATCATTCATTTATAACACGATTCTCAGTGTCATTGCCAAACTATCACCAGATTTGTATGTCTTACTTTTTCAACTCCTTCCAAATAGTAGTGAACATTGACATTGACTATCCTCAAGTTGCTAAAACCATAGAAAGAAATAAAAATGAAAAATAAAGGATCACGGATTGTTTCCACCCTCCCCTTGCTGTACCAGGAACAATTTCATATTAAAACCCATTTTGAGATACTATCCTTTTTTTTTTTGTTAATAGTAAAAAATGTATCAATCTTTTCACATTTTTTCAATTAAGTGATCAAGCTTTTAAAATTTTCAATTGAATAATTAACGTTTAAAAAGTTCACTAGATAAGTAAAAAAGGTTGACGTCGTTAGTTTAAACGTTAACTTTTCCCTCATCTAGTTAATTTTTCAAACATTAATCACTTAACTGAAAATTTTAAAAACTTGATCACTTAACTAAAAAAATTAGAAATGGTTGATCACCTTTTCAACTATTGACCTAAAAAAGAAATAAGACCAAAATTCTATAATACTAATTAGGATTTAGTTGATTATATATCAAACTAGAATTAAACTGTGTGCTCCACCCTGATTTTATTTATAAATTTCATTAAAATTTTTATATTTCATAAACTGATATAATTTTTTGTATGATGTGCAACTAATATTTTATTAATACAAGTATATAATTTTTTTATTATACGTGCTTTATTTGTAGTAATTCACATCTAGGCTTACTACATTTCATAATAATTTTATAATTTTATAATGAATATGAAAATAGAATAATTCTATGTTAGATAATTATATTATTACAGAGAAAGGCAAAACATTTGAATATAACTAAGTTTAAAGTAAATTTATTTGTTGTTAATGAAAATTGTTTTGTTAATAAATTTCAATTGACAATAAAATATACTTAAATATAAAAAAAACTAGTTATTCACATAATGATATATAAATCTAAAATTTAAGTTTAAATAAAAATAAAAAATTTAAATTAAAAGATCTTACCTTTCCACTTATGTTTATTGATATGGATATTTAATAAATTGTAACTATATTGATTCTAATTTCTTATCAACATTTTTTAGAAATTTTTTTGAAAATTCAAAAAAATTGAATAATATCAATTACTTCTTTAGTAACATTTAATTAATAAAAATATAGAATTACTTAGTTAATAAAAATATAGAATTACTTAGTTAATAAAAATATAGATTTACCATTAATTATCTACCAATAAATATGATATGTTTTACATAAAAAAAATAATGCGAAGAAAAAAGGGTTAATAGTAAAAAAGGTGATCAACCTCTTCACAATTTTCAGTTAAGTGATCAAGTTTTTAAAAATTTCAATTGAGTAATTAACATTTGAAAAGTTAATCAAATGAGTGAAAAGTTAACATTTGAACTAATGGCATCAACCTTTTTCACTTATCTGGTTAAATTTTCAAATATTAATCATTCAATTGAAAATTTTAAAAGCTTGATCACTTAACTGAAAAATGTAAAAAAGTTGATAACCTTTTTTTATTATTAACCCTTCTTTTCACTTTTCTCATATCATGAATTCTATTTCCTTGGAGATCAAGCTTGTAGAAATAAGGAGGAAGAAGAAAAGAGATTAGAAAGGGAAAGAAAAAAGGTAATTTGACTTCAAATTACTTCAAACCTCTCCTTTGATTTTAAATCCTTCTCTAGCTTGTCTAAGTAACACACATATTATAATATGCTAATTTCTACCACATAAGGACCTCCAAGTGTTGTTTATGTAGAACTCATATGAATAGGATAGAAGAAAAGCAAAGAAAACTATGGAAGAAAATTATAATGCAAATTTTTTCATTAATAATGTGAAAATAACATGTCTTTAAATAGGCTTTAAAATACTAATAAATTTAAAAAAACTAAAATAAAAAGATACGATACTAAATAATTACCAAAACAAAATATTTAGAAAATCTAGGAATTATCTACCTACCTAAAGATATATTCAAATATAATATGATTTTGAATTATTCTTCAACACGCTCTCTTAATTCAAAATTGTAAAAAAAAATCCATAGTTCATAAAGCACTTCTTTCCACATCTTTAGATTTGTGAAGAACTTTCTCTTCATTATATGATGCACTTTCTTGTCATTTTTTTTATGCACTTTCTCACCAACCTTTATATGATACACTTTCTCATCATCTTTCAATTATTGAAGCAATTCTCTTCTTTAATCGTCTCTACCATATTTGCTTGATAGAATCTTTATCTTTATGACTAGTTTTCATGTAATGATCTCTTCTAGCTATCTGCTGTATTCTTCCTTTTCTCATTTTTTTTCTTTGCTCATGATCTTTCGTTTTGACAAATCAAACTTACTCACAAGTCTTTTCAGATCAATAAGGGCTATGATATCATGTTGATAATTTAAGGAGGTATAGAATTCATTGTATTTATGATAGTGTGGAACTCATATGAATATGATAAAAGAAAAGAAAAGAAAGCTACAAAAGAAAATTAGAATGCAAATTTCTTCAATAATAAAGTGAAAATAACATACCTTTAAATAGACTTTAAAATACTAATAAATTTAAATAAATTAAATTAAAAATATATGATACTACATATTATAAATCAAAACAAAATATTTAGAAAATTAAGGAATTGTTTGCCTACCTAAAGATTTAGTCAAAGATAATACAATTTTGAATTATTTTTCAACAATTTATGCACTAAAGTGTTAACAGTAAATATAATTGATCTAAAAAACACTGCTTCTACATCAAATAGCTCAAGTGGTGTACCATGCACATGTTGTTCTACTTATGTTCTTGGAATATCATAAGTTTCATTGTTGGCATACTACATTTTGAAATACTATTATACTATTTATTGTGTTTATCAGTAGGCACTAGTTAAATTTGTCATCTCTAACATAATTCCAATTATACTTGTACATGTGAAAATGTTTTTTAAGTCTTTTGAATAAAACTTCGTGGGGTGGGGGTGAAAGTTAAGATGTATAATCTTAGGTGCTTTAGCTTTTATGTGCCTTTATTTTTTTTGCTTTCGAGATTTAGATTGTTTGATTAGATGGTCAATAAGCATAAATAAAAAGTCAAGCTTCAACAAGAAAGAATTAGATCAGGTAAGGAATTATGATAGCTTGTAGCAAATTACTTCATAATAAATATCTAACTACGTAACTATACAGTAAGGTGAGTTAGATTGAATCCATGAGGAGTTAAGGAGAGTTTAATCTATTTCTACTATTGCGTTAAAGAAAAATAAAAAGAAACAAAAACCCCTGAATATTTGAAAAATTAAAATAAATAGAAAAGGGAACTAATAAAAACAAAGCAAATAAGCATGAACGCAGAATAAAAACAAACACATAACAATAAAGGAAAGCTGGGTAGAAGATATATTTGAGATTCATGACTTATAATTGATCATTGAAAATATATAAATCGTGCTTTGTCTAAGATGCTAACCTATTGATCCAAACAAGTTCTTCAATCATAAGTTCCTTTAATTTTAGACAAATCCTATAAAATAGAAAATTTTCCCCTAAACACGTAATAACCTAGAATAAGCTCTCTAGATTTAATCATGCAATGGCATTAGACACGAGTGAATGACTAGCCTAAGCCATAATCACACAAACTCATATTATGTAACTTAGAGAATTGGAATCCTAGACTAATTAGTTAAGTTTACTTACAAAAAGCAATTAACCTATTGCTACTTGTTGTATTTACTAATGACGATTACGTATTAAAAGCCTTTACCTAGAAATTGAACTAAAAATCACAAATAGATTAGCTAAACCTATAGAACATTTCCTAATTCATATCATTTAACTATAATTCCAATTCAATCTCACCTAGAGCATAATGCCTAATGAAAATTAAGTCATTTCCCAAAATTATAAAGCCATTATCATATCAATATCTTCTTACCCAAGGGAAGCCTTAGCTAACATATTAAAATTAACTAAAGAAGGAAATGAATGAACAATAAGCATATTGAAATAATAAAGACTGGAAGTTAATAGGAAAACTTTTGGAAATATAAACAAAACAATCTATTAACAAAATCTCAAGGTTTTTACAGTAAAAAGACATAAAACATAAGCCAAGCACAACAACTATAAGAAAAATACAAATAACAAAAATGGAATGCATAAACAAACTAAGAACAAAGTATTTAAATTCTAAATAATACCTAAAACACTGAATTAAAGAGATTAAAGGAAAAATAAAAACAAAACTTAACTAAAATCCTAAGAATAGGAAGAAAATGCTAACAAACTATATGAAAATGATAAACTCCACTAGAAAAATATGAAGACTGCCCTCCTCTACTCTTCTTTCATGGCTTTTATACCCTTTTTAATTAGGGTACAACTTAAGGAAAGATGCTTCTTTCCTTTTTACTTTTTGTTGACGACAAGCTAAATGGCATCATTTAGGGTTAAACATCCCTTGGTTCACTTGCTGTTTAAGTCTCTGGAGAGGCAAACTTAAATGGCCCCCGCCTTAAGCTAAATGGCACCGTTTAGAATCCCAGTAACTCTTATTTAACTCCTCTTCAATAGCTCCATCCAAATTTTCTCTAAATCCTCTCCAAACTTTTCCTTTTAAATTGTATTTGTGTTCAATCATTAAATTTGCATGTAAACTCAACATGAACACAAAATAAGCATTAAACACTAAAATAAGGATGAATTCACATTGAAAATAATATTAAATTATCATAAAAGCATCCCTATCAAATTACTAAAAGCTAAGAGAATTGCTATGAAAAATGAAAGAAAGTGGTACACAACTAACCCTTTGTTTTTCAATTACACAATCTCATCCCATGTTGCCATTTTTGAATGAATTTTCATTTCAAAGTTATTTAGCCATAAGAAAAGCTGAAAAAGAGGAGGAGAAAAAGGGTTAGGGAACGAATTCATTAGAAGCTAGAAGTTAATAAGGTGTTGTCCATATTCTGTACAAGCAAAAAAAAAATCTTATACATAAGTTGATGATTGGTTAGCATTTGACATGGTACACCTAACCGAGGGTATTATAATATGCCACTTTTACTAGTGATAAACAATTACATGATGTATTGGTAGGAAAAATGAAGGATGACACTTAGTTTCCTCCACTGAGTTATATGGGTTCCTAGACTCCTAGGCCTATGATAGAGGAAATAAAGGTTACTGATCCTTCACTAATTTTGCTCTTAGCAAGATAGAATATGATTCTTATGAAGTTTTGCTTTCTTTGAACATCTGAAAGCCTCCTTTGGCTATGTCTACTATAAAGGCTGAGCAATTAAGAGAATGTTGAAGGTTACTTTAATGAAATAACAAGCTAAATACTAAATTAGGAATCCTATGATATTGTCTAAATTCTAGTTTTAAAGCTAAACTTTTAAGAATATGTGCCTTCTAGGTAAATGTTGAAAAATCTAGGTCTCATAAGTTATATATATATATCATTTAATATTTCCATGTTTTGGGACATGGGATGACAAAGAATATATTAAAAAATCCTTATAAGATCTCCTAATTTATATCAGGAATGTTGCAATGAATCCTTGCAAGCAAAAGTATAGGAAGATCTATATTAGGAACTCATTCTTCCAGGTAAGGCACTTTTTATGAGTGATCATGTTGAACAAGCCATTTCCTCCCATCAACAACTAACAAGATTTGTTTTTAGAACACGTCTTTCTTATCTAGTTGAGTAAAGCCTATAAGAGTGGCAGTCAACAATAACAAAATAGTCCATTAACTAGTAAGTTGGACATAGTGAAGCCACACTTAAATGATCACTTACTAAAGTGGATAAAAAATAGATGTATATACATATTTAATAAATATTCAAATTATTATATAAGGAAATTTTAGTAATTTTATACAAGAAAATATCTTTATATGGATTTCCACATCTTTTTCCTCACAATTTATGCATGACTCAACTGGTCATAATGTTCTTTGGACATTAAAACATCAATTGATCTCGAAAACTCTTCCTCTAAACTTGAAAAGCAACTACTCCATTTTAGTTCATTAAACATTTTTATTAGGGTTAATTATAAAAAAAGGTCAACTTTTTCACATTTTTTAGTTAAGTGATCAAATTTTTAAAATTTTCAATTGAATGATTAATGATTGAAAAGTTAACTAGATAAGTGAAAAAGGTTAACGTCGTTAGTTCAAACATTAACTTTTCACTCATTTAGTTAACTTTTCAAACGTTAATCATTTAACTGAAAATTTTAAAAGTTTGATCACTTAACTGAAAAATGTGAAAAGGTTGATCACCATTTTGACTAATAACCCTTTTGTCTTCGTATAATTTTTTTTTTGGAAAAAGTAAAACATATCATATTTATTGGTAAATAATTAATGGTAATTATATATTTTTATTAACTAAGTAATTCTATATTTTTATTTATTAAATCTTACTAAAGAAGTAATAGATATATTTTAAAATGTTTTTATGAATTTTAAAAAATTTTGCTAAAAAAAGTTGATAAGAAATTAGAATCAATATAGTTACAGTTTGTTAAATATCCCTATCAATAAACATAAGTGAAAATGTAAGAACTTTTAATTTAAAAGTTTTAGTTTTATTTAAACTTAAATTTTATATTTAGATATCATTATGTGAATAACTAGTTTGCTTTACATTTAAGCATATTTTGTTGTCAATTGAAATTTATTAACAAAATAATTTTCATTAGCAATAAATAAAATTATTTTAAACTTAGTTGTATTCTAATGTTTAGAATTTCTACATAATAATATAATTATCTAACACAAAATTAATCTATTTTCATATTCATTATAAAACTATAAAATTAGTATGAATTATAGTAAAATTAGATGTGAATTACTACAAATAAAGCACATATACTAAAAAAATATTATATACTTGTATTAATTAAATTTTAGTTACACATCATATAATTATTTATATCAATTTATAAAATATAAAAATTTAAATGAAATTTATAAATAAAATCAGGGTGGAGCACAAAGTTTAATTCTAGTTTCATATATAATCAACTAAATCTTAATTAGTATTATAGAATTTTGGTGTTATTTCTTTTTTAGGTTAATAGTTAAAAAGGTGATCAACCTTTTCAAATTTATTAAGTTAAGTGATCAAGTTTTTAAAATTTTTAATTAAGTGATTAACATTTGAAAAGTTAACCAGATGAGGGAAACGTTAATGTTTAAACTAATGATGTCAACCTTTTCCACTTATCTGTTTAACTTTTCAAACGTTAATCACTCAATTGAAAATTTTAAAAGTTTGATCACTTAATTGAAAAACTATGAAAAGGTTGATCACCTTTTTGACTATTAGCCCTTATTATTATGTAGAAAAATAAATTTATGTTATGGAAAAATCCACATCCTTTATTTCGTTATCCAAGATTTTTATGGTTGTTTTGTGTTAACAGGAAAGGATTAGGAAACTCAAACAAGGTATTGAGTCCCTTGAACTTTGTAAGTTTGAGAAAATAGAGGGGGAAAATTCTTGTTTCTTCCCCATGAAAAGGTTAACATGAAAGTGCTCAGCGCAACAGGTTTAGAGTTGAAGTTTACTATAATGAATCCCTTTTCTGGAGTCCTCTCCAAAGGGTAAGATATGTTGAACATATTTATATGTATCGTGATTAAATCTCACTTAACTTAGGGATATGTGAAAGTTCAACCAAGAAGAGAGAGCACAACTACCTAGATTTCACATCGTATTCTAGGATGGAAGTCTAATATGTTTTGCATGTATCCTATTATTTGACATTCATCAAATATTTTTTATTTTCTTTCTCAACATTTTTTTAAAGGAGAATTGGACAGGTGATATTAATGTATCATTGCAAATGAATAAAAGTGAATGTGAAGAAAATCATTTGGTTGATATTATAGAAAAATGATTCTAGCATATTAAGCTAGTCTGCTACATTTCACTAGTTGAAAAATTGAAACAAAATCTATTTTGTAAGTAATATGCTAAATTCATGGAACTGATCATCAGGAAATTCTAAACAAATACTCATTCCACACTCTCTAGTTATGGGAATACAATGACTAAACGTTACTTTAGTTCAATAACGATGGCACATGTAAGGTTTCCTTACGAAAAAACATTTTCCTTTAACCTCGACCTAAACCATGCTATAAGGGAGAAGCTATTCTCGGTATAAGGCACCCCTTTGGGAACCTGTAGAAAATATATTCCGAACCTCACGTACTCATCATCCAATCTCTCCACACCTTTTTCCTCACAATGTATGAGTATTGTGCTCACCTAAGTTCCCTCGTTTTTTCACATGCAAATATAGGGACCACTGCATTACTTAAAAATCCATTCATGAATGATGGCATTATTTTTTGAATGTCCATTAGAAATAACATCGTGATTATTGTTTTCAGTTGTTCTTACACAAAATAAGCTTACATAAAATGACCCTTTGACACATAATTGCCAATTAATTCAAGACCAATATTTCAATAAGTTCACCAGTTAACAAGTGATATAGTGAAGCATATTTAAGACTTCCAATGTCGATCTCATGAAGAAGTAATGTAATGTCTTGATCACTTGGATTACAATTATCAAGAGAACATAAAATTTCAATTTAATTAATCAAAAGATTACAAACCTATATTAGAATAAAAAGCTTCCAATTAATTGCAACAGAGGTTCAAGGTTAAGTTTTCTAGTTATAATTATTTAGTCAAGCCTCAAGTAATTGTTGATTTAATTGATTTAGAGTTTTTGTTGCTTAATCTAGGGTATCTTCATTAAATCAAAACAACTATGGTTAAGTCACTATTTTATCTCTATTAGTCTTATCCTAAAGTTTGTTCATAGGCCAGACTTAGGTAATAGACCTAAATTAAGAAACACGGTCCTAACATTCCCTATTTTTTAATTAGTAACCTTATGATTAACCAGAGTTTGATTAGACACTAATTTAAACCACTTTTTTAATCAATTTATCTAATAACCTAGGTATATTTCTTGGATCCTAGATTATTTAATGGCTTTATCTTAATTTATCAATTTAAGACAAGTAGTAAGCATTCAATAAACAAAGACTAGCATATAAATCATTCATTAAGACATCAAATAACACATTAAACAACCTGACCTTAACTAAAAATTCACATTAAGCATACAAATTAATCAAGAACTCAAGATTAAGTATGAACCATACAAAACTTTGATTAATCAAATATAATAAAATTTATACACGAATTTGAGAGTTTAGATATCAGTAAATTATATCCCCATATGGTAATCTAACTCTGGATAACATGTATCAAGATTTTGGATCCACATAACAACCTGAAAAAACTAAATTACAATGGATTGAAATGAAAAATAAAAGAAAAAAAACCTAAAACTACTTTGATATGAAAACCAAAGAAAAACAAAGTGTTTCTACCTAAAACTAGATGCTTCTGGCCTTTGGAGGACATCCCTTCTTATTGGAGAGAAGTTGCTAAAAGTGGGAGGAAGTAGCTTGTTGTAGTGAGAGGAAACAACCTACCATAAATGGTAAAAAGCAGTTTGGAAAATTTGTTTGCCACCTATCAATGGTAGTTGGACTCGAAGAACAACAGCGTGTCTCAACCACTGTTGACCGGTGGTGGACCATCGTTGATGCATGACCTAGCGTCTTACAGGGGATTTTAACGTTAGTTGGCTAGACCTACGTTGAAGGTTTAGACCTTGATATTTTTGTCATCTTTTTACACAATTCCTCAATTTTTTATATCAATATGCAAATTAAGCATTTCTAAACATTAATTAATCAATTAAGCACTAAAATAAGACAAATTTACATCAAATAATATTTTAAAACACTATTAACTTGGCAACCTAACAATTCCTATACACTTTAATGTTTGCTTGTCCTTAAGCAAACCAAATCATAATCCAATTTTCTAATAGAATATAATTATAGGAAATAAATCCAATTCTTCAGCACAATCATTGATTGCTTTTCCTAATTCATTCAATTATCAAAATCATCAAGATGTTATAATGATTAATCAAGTACGTCAATTAACAAAAAAATTCAAATTTCAATTTTTTTCAAATTTTAACTTGAATCACACCAATCATTTCTTTATATAAATTAAATATTCTCAAAGAAAAATGTATCATCTATTAAACAAAATCAAATCCTTTAATTATTGATAACATAAAAACACAAAAGTTAGTTTAAAAACTTAGTTGAGAAGTCATTTAGTCTTTTTACGCGAAAGTGAACACCTTATCATAAACACTTACGATTACTCAACTAAATCGTATCACATTGATTAGCTACTAGCATCACTTAATAACTTTAACCTTTTTTCTGTTAAAATTCACTCAGTTATTAATAATTTTCTTTTTTTACTTATTTTTCTTTGTTTTTCTTTCTAATTGATATGATTAAAATGGTTAAAAGAATTCATAAGTTACTTAGGAATATACATTTTATACAATGAAAATCACAATGATCATCAAGTATTCATCTTTCCAAAAACATGAAAAAATAAAATTCAATTGTTAATTAATAATATAACATGTTAAATCATAAAAATAATCAAAATTAAAAGGAAAAATATTGAAGGAAAAGAAAAAATTTTGAAAATTTTCCACAAATTATATACTATTAAGGAAAAGATAACAAAATGTTATGCTATAAATTAAGAAAAATTCAAGTGTGATAAAATGATCTATCCCTCACCCACATAGATAAGATCATGACAATGCTTCGTCGATGTGAATTGCAGTAATTGAAAATTTAAGGATTAAAGATAAAAGCTGCAAAATTATAGCAAAACATGCTCTACTATATAAATGCGATCAAAGGACAATTAGTGAACTAAAGTACAACTGGAAAAAAAAGGAAATACATTAAGAATAACGAATCATAATGAAAAGAATCTAAGAATAATGAAAGGAAAACATACTAAAAGCAAATAACATAAATAAAACATTCAATAATAGAATGAAAGAATGACTCAAAAGTAGTTAAACAATGGGACCTTGATCCTAATCTTGGTCTCTTTAATGCTCCTCTAATCGGTCCAACCATAGCTTCATGTGATCTAACCGATCATGAATGGTAGCTATACTTGAACAAATCTCCAAACAAAGCTCTGGGAGCTCAAAAGCAAAATGACCCTCCATCCTCAACAAAATATTTACAATATTAATCAAAGGTAGATGAGAAGGAGGACACATAAAGGGAGGTATAGTAGGAGGTAGAGGATGAACGCTCGGTATCATCTTAAAAGATGCCTTACCCATAACCTCCTCAGGTGTAGTAGGAGGGATATATGGCTGAGTAGGTTCATTAGTTCTCTCAGAAGCCTCTAGATATCAAACATTAGTGAACCACTCACCTCTAATTCAAACATATTTCCACAACTTAAGTGTGGAATAAGTAATGTCTAAAGCTTTATGAGGTTAGACTAGTACCTCCCTAACGAATGAAACTCATGCTACCTTGAAAATCTTTATAAACAAGCATGAGTAACAAAAACTTTTTCTTGAATGTCTCATCCAAACAACCCCACGTATATGGGGTATAATAAACTTAGTTAATGGCAGACCAGAGAGGATTCCTAAACTAAATAGCATCTTGTACAAAATATAGGATTCCGCATACCTAATCTCATTGATCCCACGGGCTCTAGGAGTTTTAGTGGCACTAAGAGGTACCACCAAAATCCTCTCTATCACTCCTAAATGAGATGTGATATAAGCCCTATCATTATCAGTTCTACTAAGTCTTAGGGATCTACGAGCAATAGCAATAGAAAAATTAAGATCACTCAGGATTGTATCACTAAGCATCGTATCCTTCTACTGGCTATACAATAAACCGTTATCCTAAAATTCGATTTATGGACTCTCTCTTCTCCTACTCTTTGTATTTATTTCTTTTTAACTTTGATTATATTAATATTG